>SKCR01041602.1:0-59140 GCA_019454045.1 Zanthoxylum bungeanum
TATATATAAAGAAGACTCTCCTTCAGTTTATAAAAATTAAAAATTAAAAATTAAAAATAAAAGAATGTAGATAAATATACTTACTTGCCGGTGGCTGAGGACGCATGGGCTAGGGGGCAAGTGTATTACCAATGGCTCTCAATTGCAGCGCAATAGCCCACAGCAGGATCGTCCCTGTGAATCGAGCCAGCCACAGCTGAATTCGTTATCTTTGCATGAAACATTAGTATGATTCAATAAACTTTAATGTATAGATAATTCATTTTCTTTATTTTTACTATTAGTATTTATCACTATATCTATTGTTGCTCGATGTCATTGTTTATTGACCGTCCAGGCATACCAATCAAGTAAATATTATTCACTTCGGGTATAAGTCTGTCACGGTTTTATTATTGGGTTTTACAATACAAAATGAGTCAATTAATTTAAGAAAAGTTATGACTTATAAACTTGTAAATGAACTTTCTGGTTAGCGATATGGGATGCTACATTCTTCACCCTCAAGACCTGCGTCTTTTTAAGGGGTAATTGGAAATATAACGGAACAAAATTATATCCGTCCACATATTAAATCATGAGTCGGCTCTAATACAAAATAGCTTCGCTTTTAATATACAACTTATCACTGTTTTGTTATTGGGCCTTACAACTTAAAACAAATCTAGAAGAGCCTATTCCTTATATATAAATCAGTCCAAAAATTCCACACGAGTGACGTGGAATGTTACAGAAATGATGTCCAAGTTTTTATTTAAAAACAAATATGGAAATCATTCAAAAAGATCTTATTTATTTTTATTTTTTTAATTTTTTTTGTGCATTTAACATTAAATCGGTGGAATGGTGTGATGATTGGTTGTCCATTTCTTTTCATTTTCATGAGATAAATGGAGCCAATATATGATCTTTAATTCTATTATTAAAGCATGAATAAATAGCCCAACTTAATTGACTAGTTGACAGTTAGGAATTCTGATATGATAATTCAATCAATAATTATATAATATATAAAAATTATGTTAAATAAAATTATTAATTATTTAATTAATTTTTACTATTTGTGACACATGATAAGATATTATT
This sequence comes from Zanthoxylum bungeanum, assembly GCA_019454045.1. Lineage (NCBI taxonomy): Eukaryota > Viridiplantae > Streptophyta > Magnoliopsida > Sapindales > Rutaceae > Zanthoxylum > Zanthoxylum bungeanum. The sequence goes on from SKCR01041602.1 coordinate 1,087, forward strand.
AAATTATTGAATGATACATCCATTGCATACTAAAAATTTTCTGACAGCTTGAGGATATATATTTATTACTTCAGACCTAGTTACTTTCGGTTTATAAACTCCACAAATAAATATTTAAAAAAGAGAAAGTAAGAGATTAATTTTTTTTTAAAAAAAAAAGCTCACAACCTCAAAAAAATAAACATTCGTAAATTAAAAACAAAAATAGTAAAGTAGTGAATCACAGTTCAAATTCTTCATCAAATAATTCTCTGTAGTCCTCGGTATAGTATGTGACAGGAATTTTCCAACTGGATAGAGTTAGACCCGGCTAAGGTTCCGGTTCGGAATCGGAACCGAACCGGAACCAAACCGGTTCGGTTAGGTTCCTCCCTTAGCCGAACCGGTTGGAACCGTACGGTTCCGGTTGAAACCGGTTTGCATATATATAATAATATATTTTTTTAATTTTTTAGATAAGATTTTTATTTGTAATTTAGTGTAATTATGTAATGTATTTAACGTAATTTGTAATTTACATAATTTTATTTGTAATTATGTAATTTTATTTGTAATTATTTTCAAAAATAATAATTTAATGTAATTATTTGTAATTTGAGTTTTATTTTCAAAAAAGTAAAAAAAAAAAAAAAAAAAAAACCGAAAGGAACCGGAACCGGAACCGAACCGGAATTAACCGGTTCGGAACCGAACCGCCGGCCCGGTCTAGATAGAGTCATTCCTGTAGAAGTTCACTCCCAAAAAGTACCTACAAACTAGCTCAAGAGCTTTAGAATTCATTTACTTGTTAACAAGCAGCCATAGACTTATTCACCAGTAAGACTATCAGCAATATCCACACTGCAAGATTAATCTTTCAGGATATTCCATCTTCATTTTGCACCGTTTGAATATTTAGGTAACTGACTCCGAAGCTTTTAGCTCAGATATCCTGAACTTAAGTAGGAAAGGAACGCTAAGCTACACTGCAGAGATCAAGATTTCTTTATCTTTCACTCGTAGAACCTTAAACCTTGTGGCATTCACAAAGAGGAGCTAAAGATACCCTCCAAATGACTGTCACTGCAAATGGATGGAGCAAATAGCACTTTAAACGGTCCCAAAGTGCTAATACACCGCGATTCTTGTTCAAATAGTTAAAAATTTTAGAAGTAAAGAAAATTTTCTAGTCAAGGATTAAAAAATTAAGCACGCACAATTGTCAACATAGATGTACCCAGGGAGAATCATCATGTCGTCTTGACTTTCGGCTCTGCTTGAAACAGCCTCTGCAGAACAAGTCAGCCTAATGTGCCGCAGCTATCAGTCCCCACAAACTTTCATCAGGAAAGCATAATCATAAGCTGTTTCCTCACACTGACTATATCGGCCACCTTCACCAAAATGTCCTCCAGTCATATTTGTCTTCAGAATAACTGAAAGAGAACAAGCAGAGCAAGTACTATCACGCACTTTGGCCACCCATTTGGCAGCTTCCCAAACTCCAACCCTGATAATGAATGTTTAAGTTCTATCAATATGAGTTATTGGATATAATGCATACGGGCAAGTCTGATTTAAATTAACATACGATAAAGTAAAATGCACAAAGTAAAATATAGGTGTCCATGAATTTATTAACAGGAAGCACAAGATAAGAATTTGCCTCGAGTCATGAAATGATGCAGTAACAAGCACTGAAGGATGGCAAACACCAGAAGAAATGTTATCGTAAGGAGAATAATTTTGGATGGTCTCAAATTGGGATTGTATATGGGGATTCCCAAATTCTTCGTAGTCCAACTTGGTGAGAGGCAAATTGGGATCCAACAGTGTGTTGCATATATCAAGAAATGGTACCTAACACAAGTACAATGCAAACATGAGTGCCAACTTTTAACACATGAGAGGAAATACAAATAGTGCAATTTCGCAATAGTAGGAGCTGGCACTTTGCCTTCAAAGAGAAAAAGAAGGAAGCTCAGACATATATGATCCAATTGGTTTTGAAGAAGAAAGAAGCTAAAGAAAATATTGAATCTCAGATATTAAGACTTTGAACCCTGATTATTTAGAACTTCAGAAGCTTTTATACCTTTTCTAAATCCCTTCAGTCTAAAAGAACTTAAATACATAAATTAATAATCCTAAGAAAGCAAATGCTTATTCTATCTACCCAGCACCCATGCTAGTAAAAGAATGGTAAGCATATTGCTGAAAGATCTAACCTTCAAGATGGCACCACGAAACAACTTCGGGTCCATATTTATAGCTGCTCCTACAAGAAGACACCCCGCACTGTATCCAATGGCACTAAGTTTATCTCTACAAACATAGCCCTCATTTACCAAGTAGTTACCACATGATATAAAGTCTTGGATAGAATTTCTTTTGTACAATCCACTGCCAAATTTATGCCATGAACAATCACCACCACCACCCCTGGACACAAAAAAAATTGCCATTCAAAATATAAATCTTTTGCGAGCAACACCATTTACATTCACATTCGACCAAGACTCCTTGTACCACCCAAAAGAACTTACAAGTTGAACCAACAAGCACCCACATTTTCACTACTATAGTAGTCAATGAGAAAATTATATCATAGAAAACCCAGTTAACAAACCTGACATCAGCAAATGCCACCACCCAACCACGATCAAGTAAACTCAAGCGGTCTGTGCACCAACTTTTATCTAGAACTTCTCCATATGCTCCATAGGCTTGTAAGAGTCCAGGAGACTGATCCCTATGCCAGGCTTTTCGAGAGTACAAGATAGTGAGAGGAACTTTGACACCATCCAGGGATACAACTTCCTTCCTCTCGCAACAATAGAGACTGGAAAAAACCTTCCATTCCTGCAACTCACTATTCTGGTGATTGTTTTCCTCGTAGTTTTGTGCATCAATAACTTCATCAGTTTCTAGCTCACATGCAACTGAACTCAATCCGGCACTATCAGAAGCACCACCTAGTTCCTCTTGCTGCACAATTGAGAATGTCTGTCTTGACATGTCATAATCAACAATCACATCGGGCATCTGTGCATTCCGAGAGAAAAGTTTCAGGAATTTAGGAAATCAGATACGATGTTGATATTTTTTTCTCTTTCTTTATCTAATGCAGAGTCAGAAGTTGGAAAATTGTTATAATTACGAAACCAAGAAACCAGGTACTGGGTAGTTGTACCTCAGGTAGTCCGTAGTCTACTAACTCTGAGATACAACTGGCTACTAGAAAGAAGAGTGAGAGACAATGAAACATAGAGCTTTAAAGCATCAAGTTCATTCAAGCTAGTAAGCTTATGAGAAGTTATACCACTGGAGATGAGAGTACTGCCCGATATACAGAGTTCATGAAATCATGGTTTGAACCAGGAACAATGCTACATGAAGATGATGGAAGAGGAAAAAACCAAGGGTTAAGATTCTTAATCTCCATCTGATGCTGCATAAAAGCAATTAAGACTCGTTAAAAATTATTCTGAAATCTGCTCCTATGAGGAAAAATAAAGGTGGACGGTTTATTCCTATTTATCTGTTATCATTTCTAATTTTTATTTTTTTTTGGTGTGGTGGGGGTTGGGCGTGCTGGGATAGGAAGTGGTAATTCAAGTCAGTAGAGAAAAGGGAAAAACAGCCATAGTAGGTCAGGATATAACAATCAACAACTACATAAGACAAGTAAATGGATTACACTCAAAATATCATTTATGTAATTCTTTCCCTTGTTTTAGTCCTTTACATATTCTATCATCCCTTAATTTTACACGTCAGTAGTAACGGGAAGTAACGGAAAAATGGATTCATAATCTGTGCTTTGAATTCCCGTGTTTTACCAGATAGTTCAAAGACCGACCAGGGCATAAATGGCTAGTTGTAGAGCTGCTCAACACCTCTACATTCTTTCAACGGCCAAGATGACTAATATGAGAAAATTACCAATGGTACAATATATGCCCCTCAACTTCACATAATTTTTTGTTCTTTTGCCCAGGCATGTTATAGATTTTTTCATGTAAGAGAAATTTCTACTCTAGTTTCGGTGCACATATAGTATAAGCTGATTTCCATTTTATATGTACGGAAGGGAAGTTATAGCCATGTGCACAAATACACTTGATCTCACAAAACACAATAATATACTATAAAATATTATACTGTAAAATATTCAAAAGAAAATCTCAGTTTCACATGGCTAAAATGATCGGTAGTTTATGTCATAATATACAACATGATGAAAGTATTATGATGTGCTTTAACATCATTGAGTAGGTGATTTTGATGATTCTGTGCAACTAAAAGCGTGAAAGCATAAATTTGAATACCTTATAATCAAAACCGATCGGTAAATTGATGGAACATAACATGGGGACACCTTTCTTACAGACAAAAAGCACCAGATGTCTATTAAAAATGTCCATGTCTTGTAGGCTAATATCTTCACCAGGAAGAATGATATTCTGAAAAGAAAACAGAAACATGTAATGAAAGGAGGAAAACAGATATGTCACAGAATAAGAGAGCCAACTAGAACAAAAAAGGTACCTTCCAGTTAGCTGAGCGCAATTCTTCTGCTCGGCAACTAGCCAAGTAATAGTCTCCAGACTCTCCACCAGAGAGCTCCTCATTTTCAGTTATTGGAGAATTTGTAAGAATATAGAACAAACCATAGTGATGTTCCAAGAAATACTGTACTCCAGAAACACGCTTATGTACTCTTTGCAAGCCACTTAATGGGTTGGTTGCATCTATCACATAAACCTGTAATGAAACCAATAGTATAAACCTCCCAAAATAAAATAATCTTTACATACCAAAAGAAGACAGAAAGAAACAGGTAAATTCCTTCCTCGGAAGAAGTCCTTGAGTTTGAATTCACAGTTATAAACTTGCCATCTTTGGTACTTGTTATGTCCACACAAAATCTGGAATCACCTTCTGTGTATACTGTTGCGTCATCTGTATGATCTGATCCAAGATTTGTGCAGAGGACCCTACCAAGAAAAACAGGAAAAATTAAAAATAAATAAATAAGTAAAAAGATAGATGAGCAAGTATCCCAATCTTCAAATAAAAAGGCTTGACAAAACATTGATGAGTTTGCCTGTGAGGTCGTTGACTCTCATCCGAGATTGTATAGAAGAGAGTCCTGTTGTCTTGAGCCCATGCCAAGCTGACAACCCCATCAACTGGTAACCTTGGAATTATACATCTGTTTCTAAGGTCCTTAATGTGAAGTACAAACTGTTCATCTCCAGTAGTGTCAAGTGTGTATGCAAGAAAATTGTGGTCTGGTGAAACTCTGCATGTACCCACATGAACATAACCTAGAAAAGCAATAATGCCAATTAAAACTAACCTCATAGAAAATAAAATTGAGTGAAAACTATGGCAAAGAAGCACTACTAAGAGTCCAATAACGTAATCAGATTTGTGAATTTAGTTTCCTCTTGACTGTCCTCATCTCATACTAAAATAATACTTCCTTTTGCCTCTTATACCAGACAAAAACACAAGTATATCAGGCAAAGTTGGCTCCACAAAAATTCTAAATTAAGGGGGATTGCCATGGATGTCAAGCAAACCTTACCATATTTTTCAGCAATTTCATTCCAATCAAGCAAAATCTCCTCCTTTCGAAATCCATCTCTCACATTACCAAGAACAGTCTGCATCCAACCACTTCTCTCGGTCTCTAGCTTCCTGCATATAAGCGGGTACTCCTTCCCCTCTGGTATGTATTGGTAGTATAACCTAGCAAGATCAATAAAACCACAGCCTAATGCCCATTGCCTCCAAATACAATTTAATGACAGTTACAGAATCTACCAGTTTCAATGAAAAAAACTCTCAACTTTACATCTAAAATTACTGAAAATAGTATATGTGTGAATTAGAAAATGAACGAACCATAGTCCCCAACGCTCGGGAGGAGTTGAAATCTTGGAGGGCATTCGATATGTCATCTCAGAGAACAGAGTACGTTGCAGGCTTTGAGTGTCAGCCATGAAAGCTTGAGCATAGGAGTTTTCTTGATTGAGGTAGTTGATAAAATCAGGGTCGTTGGTGTTTTTCATCCAATGGTAAGGGTCTTGCCATGTCAGCCCATGAGCTGAGACAGTGAATGGGACTCTCTTAGGGATTGGGAGGGTTTGTTGTGGAGGCGTAGCCAAGGTATGTGCTCCAGCTCTACCTCTGACTCTACGGAGAGAAGAGAATATGGTGGGGATTACGTAAGAAGTGCGGGGCAAAATGAAGGCTAATAGCGAGGTCAGAGTCATCATTGTTCTTGATGAAGCGCAAATGAAGTTGAGTAAAAGGGTCAGAGATCTCCAACAGTACTCATACGTACCGTAGGGGTGACCGCGGGTGGATTCTAACAATAACAGTTCGATTCGGTTCACTTACGATTTTTTTTCTGTTTTGATTTTGAACAGATTTAGGAATCGGAACTGAAATAGGAATCAGTTCTCGGAATGGTTCTATCAAGTTATAAAAATTAGTAAAATATTTTTAAATATTTTGATTATAGTAAAATATTGGGAAAATATAAGTTACAATCATTAAATATTTTTCATTAATTTTGACTCATTTTTTATCTAATTAATGTTAAATGATTAATTACCCCAAAACCTATTCAAAAATAATAAAAGCTTATTTCAAAATCATATTAAAAGGTGACTCGTTCTTCTTTTTAAAAACTACAAAAGTAAAATAAAAAATTATTTCAAAAATTATTATAAATTAGTTAAAATTTTAGGTTCTCTGGTTCGGTTCTCCCTTTCGGTTGCCCGGTTCTGTTCACTAAATCGATTCCACAGTTCGTTTTCCCGGATCGGTTCTTGCGGTTCAGTTCAACTCTCGATTCCAGTTCGGTTTCGAAATTTTGAAGAACCGAACCGGTTCTTCGACCATTCCAATTCGGCTCAGAACTATTGACCGGTTCAGTTCCGGTTCTGATTCGGTCTGGTTTACAGTTCGAAACCGAATCGCGTTCAGGGCTACGTACCCAACATATAAATTATTAATTATTAATTATTATAAATTTATTTTACCAAAATTAGAATGATAATCTTTTTATAAAAATAAAAATAAAAATAAATAATTTTTAATTAATGAATTCATAATTTTGATTTATGTATAAGACATGAAAAAAATCATATCTCACTCCCTACATCTCTTGACGTGGATTTTAAAATAAATTAGAGATGTTCTAAACTACTTAAATACTCTTGTGATGATTGGATTTTTTTTTTCTGAAAATAATAAATTTTAGTAAAAGGATTAAAAATGACCAATAATATATCGCCACATTAGGGATAAATCCAAAGCTATATTAGGCTCAAATACAACATTTAAGATAATTTAAGGTTATATTTGAATTGATGGAAAGATAAGTTTATGATCAAATATAACTTAAAAAAATTAAAAATAATTTTTTGGTTGAATTTAAGAGGTGGAATAAAGTGGAAGGGAATATAACAAAAAAAAAAAAAATTCATCAACATCCAACCATCCAAATTGGGATATTAAGAATGAAAAGCAATTTGGAAAAAATAACATTATGTGAAGACAAAATTATCCTTTATAAAAGATTTATTTTTTCACTTTTATATTCTAAAAAAACATAATTGTCTTAATTGAAGCATTACAATATAAACCTGTCATTTTTAAAACAAGAATTGAATTTAGTTTGGACAAAGATAACAGCAAAATAAATAAATATATATATATATATATTACTAGTCCTTTCTCAGCTCAACTGATTGTCTCTCTAAAATGTGAGAATGATCTAATTTGTACCTCCTTAACATGAACACATGAAAAACATCGTGAATTTTTAAAATCTCATGTGGCAATGCAAGTCTATGAGCAACTGGTCCAATTCGCTTTAAGATCTCATAAGACTTAATAAACTGAGGACTTGACTTTTCTTTCTTGCCAAATCTCATGACACTCTTCCAAGGCGAAACCTTCAAGAATACTTCATCAGCCACTTGGTAATCAATGTCATTTCTTTTTATATGTACTTATCTCTTATGTCTATCTTAAACTGTCTTCAATTTTGATCTAATCATTTCTACCTTATCAGTAGTGTTAGACAATTATGACCCATAGCGTCACTATTTGTAAAAGACATTGTGGTTTTTGTACAAATTAATTATGTAGCAATGGAAATTGCATTTTATCATTTTGTAATTTGATTACTTAAATATATAAATGATAAAAGTCCTTATAATTAGTTCCAGATTATAAGATATGAGACAATATCAATCCATAAAGGTTTAATCATTAAATATCCCTAGTCGTAATATTATCGAGACTGGACATCGATAATGCGGAATAGACTAGTATTGCACTTGTGCGTGTTATGGAAGCGTAACGACATAGTTCTCATATATTTAAGTATTAGATATTTATGCAAGTGTGATAGGAGGTTGTGTTTACCGATGGTACGGAAACAGCTTCACTCTGGATAGACCCCGCGGAATCCCATTGGTAGTATGACTATGTGTCTATGGGATCCGCATCAGGGTAGGTGTATTTGGTCTTAACCTGAGACTTACATCGCTAGTACTTGCGACAATCAATACGTTTTGGTTTTGGTCGTCCATGATTTTAACAGGTTCTGTGTACGCCTCTTCTGGGTTTATTGAGAATCGTAGTGTATTGGGTGTGATGTCAAGATGAAAGTATCATTTCAGTCATATGGGAATGATGATCACGCAGGGATACAGAACTGGTACTCTAAATTGGTTCCAACTATCGGGATAATATGACATGGTCATGATTATCCGATTAAAGAGACTAGTTGCTTGTAATCCGATATATGCTTCGTACGGGCAGACACTATTCCAACCCCAATCCTTGCATGTGACATCCGATACTGGATCTCAATACGCAATACTACGTATACTACGCCTGATATAGATTATATATTTCATTAAGAAGGGTGATGTTGGTTGTTGAGGGCAATTAATGCAATTTTGCCTCCAAAATTGGCTTTTGACTTTTGGAAAGGGATATACCAAATTTGGGTGAGATTTTTGTATTATGTTTTTAGAAAACAAAATACCAAAAACTTGAAACTCTCTCTCTCCCATTTGCTCCATTGCCGTGAGCCTCCTTGAAGAAGAAGAAGAATTATTTTTCTTTTCTTTACTTCCTAGCACACTTAAAGAATCATTCAAGGTGTTAGGGAAACCCACCTTTGAGCTTGGAATCAACACAAAGCTTGGAGCTTGGATTCAACTCTTCAACAAAAGGAGCACCTTGGCCGAATCTTCAAGAGAGCATTTTTTTGTGTTCATCATCTTCAACCATCCGATCTTTGTAAGTATGATTCTGCCATACTTTTTTATGTATTCACATGTTTTTATGCTTAAATATGATCTTGGGAACAACTTTAGAAACCAACAATGGTATCATGGAGCCTAATTTGAGCATGAGAAAGATTAGGGTAAAATTTGGGTAAATTGGATTTGAGCATGATTTAACCAAATTGTTTGTTTGAGCATGCTTATATATGGATAACTTGGAGTTATATATGATCAATTTCATGAAAAATTAATTGGATCAATTTTTGCCCAAAATATTGGCTTGGCCGAATATGAATGTTGCCCTAACTCATGGTATTTTTTGTTCTTTTGATCATTGGATGAGTTTAAAGACTTGGGAAATGTTGATTTGTAATTCAATCGGATTGAAAACGAAATCGGATATTAAAACCCACCAATGCCGTGAGTGATATAGCATGGAATGAGATGATTTTTTGTTTCAAAATGTTGGACATGTGTTGAACAAATTAATGCATGATTAATGGATTAGATTAGTATTTTGGAAATGTTAATTTAAAAAGATTAATCATCGCTAAACACTTTAATTAATTAAATTATGAAATTTGGAATTTTGAAATTTAATTAGTTGGGCTTAATTTAGAATTGGGCTTTAAATGTTGTATTTGGGGCTAATGGGCTTGGTTGGGCCAAGTTGGTTTAGGACAATTGGATTGGATCCAAATTGGGCCTAAACCATTCCATTAAGTCTAAAATATAACAAATGGACCTTTTAATGTTTAATTGGGCCTAATGGGCCTAAATTGGTTTCTTGGCAAATAATGGTGATTCCTTAATTGGGCTTTGCTATTTGGGTTTGACCCATATTGACCAAAGTCCATGCCTTAAGAAATTAATTGAAAGCCCATTGGACTTTAATTAAATAACATTGGATGTTAATTGGGCTTTGAGAACCATTTAGATTAGATTTGGAATCTAAGTCGTAAAGGCACATTAACAAGTGTAGTTATTTAATTTAGAATTAAACATGGAATTAGTATTGAATACGAATTAAATTAGATTTAAATTATAGTTCGATATAATTCAAGAATTCGTACTTTGAGTACTTATTCTCAAACGAGTTGGACTCGCGCAAAATCAAATCGTTGTTTGAACATTGGATGATCACTTTATTCAAGATTAATTAATTGGATTAGATTGATTGAATAACATGCTTTGTGTGAATACATGGATGTGTTGAATGAATAACGTATATCGGATGGATATTAGAAGGGAAAGGCAATTTTGGAAATTGTTGTAAATTTAGAATTTATTAAATTGGACATGCGTGTCCAGCCTTATCTCTCTTTATTCTTTGTAATTCTCTTCTCACCTAATTCCCCTCAATGTTAATGAGGTTTCTTTAATTGTATTATGTAATTGGGTAGAAGTAAGAATAATGCTAGCCGGGGAGAGGAAATGGAGTGATTTGTTCTAAGAACAATCTGTGAAATATCCATCTACATATCGTTATTAATTTACTTTCGCGCCTTATTATGCTTTTAGAATGGATGCTTAAGGGTGTATGATGAGACCTAACAAAGATAATAAATTGGTTGCCAATTTACGCGAAAAACCCTCATCAAATATTAAGTGTTTTCCTTCTATTGAGTGATTCTTACTGAAGATCTAAGATTTGCACTGGTTTGTTGGCCAAAGTCAAGACCTTTGTCCCTCACGGATGTGTTTGAATCATGAAGGCTTTGTTCCATATCGTGTGTCTTGTCCAAGTTGTGATTTTTTGGCCAAAGTCAAGATCACTTCTTGTCCATCGACATCGATTACGAAGCTTTCCAAAGTCAATGGGTTCCGCTTAACTGGAATCATTAAGCTTGTTGTGCCAAAGCCAATGCTTAGTTGATTCAGAGGAAAAACGTTAGAAAAATATATTGGATATATTGGCATATATATTGTATATATGTTTCGGACTTGGAGGTACACCTACCGAATCTAGGAATTGGATGAGATCCAATTTATCTTAGAGATCTACCTAGTTAAATATCATACAGCTTGTTGGCCAAAGTCAAGGTTGTGTGTTATTTAACGGGATCCTAGCCCACTAGGAAACTAGGTTTCCTGAGTACTCAACAGATGGTTAGAGGCTAGCCAAAAAATAGTGGGAGGCTAGTATTGAATTTGCAATTTCGTTCAAATACTTAGCTTTACGCGCTTTCAAATTATTTCGTCAATTATTTTATTAGTTGGACTAATATATTATTATTTCTCTTGTAACAGTTGGACTGTACCCATACATCGTTAATCGAATAGTTGGACTATTGCGGTTAAGATGACATGAAAGTTAAGCATTAGGGATATTGTCATGGGCGACAACGTCTTTAATGGCAGAAACTTTCAGGACTGGGACATGAATCTCGGAATAATTCTGGGATCCGAGAAGTTACTCTACACTATAGAGCGACCTCTTGGGCCTAAGCCCCGACCTGATCAGTTGCTTTAGCTAGAGCTTTGGAAGACTCATAACGATGATAATGCGACTGCTCAATCGGTAATGCTTGCCGCTATGACTCCGTAATTCCGTCGTCAAAACAAGGGGTTGGATCCCTATGAGATGATGGCGAAGTTGCACGATCTCCACCGATCTAACCTTAGATCGCAAAGATACGAGTTGCAGAAGAAGCTCTTCCGCACTCGCATGTCAGAGGGTACGTCTGTTGAGCACCATGTCTCACAGATGATTACTGACATTGAGCAGCTCGGACAGATGGGCATAGTCTGTTGGGATTCTACGGTCTAACTGGGATCGATTTAAGCAAGAAACATACATGTGAATACAACAAGGAAGTTGTGGAATACTTACATTCCGGGCTTAGGCCTAAGATGTTATTTTATCAAATAAAGTAACTTCTTAGTTTTTCAGGACTATCTTGATTAATTATTCCCAATTTGAAAATTAAAGTCGTTCAAACACATTTTCTCCCAGGATTCTGGTTTAAACACTAATCTTTCAATTTATCTTGATTGCTATAGTCTAACTATCCAATCAACTATTTTAGGTACTATTCATTATAATGATTACTATAGTCCAACTATTTAATCAACTATAATTTAATAGATTAAATTTAATTATATTGATTACTATAATCCAATTATAAAATCAACTATTAATTGAAATTGTTTGAATAGAGTCCAACTGTTTTAATTAAAACAACGATTAAATATTAGTCCAACTAATATATTAATTTAACGACGAAATATTTGAAATGAGCGCGTATGACAAGTTACTAAACGAATATTGTAAATTTAATACTTGCCTCCCACTATTTTTTTCAGCGAGCCTCTAACCCTCTGTTGAGTACTCGGGAAACCTTGTTTCCTAGTAGGCTAGGATCCCGTTAAATAACACACAATCTTGACTTTGGCCAACAAATTGTATGATAATTAACTAGGTAAATCTCTAAGATCAATTACATCTCATCTAATTCCTAGATCCAGTAGGTGGACATCCAAGTCTGAAACATATATCTTATATATGCCAATATATCCAATATATTGCCTAACCTTTTTCCTCTGAATCAACTAAGCCTTGGCTTTGGCACAACAAACTTAGTGATCCCAGTTAAGCGGAACCCATTGACTATGGAAAGCTTTGTAATCAATGTCGATGGACAACAAGTGATCTTGACTTTGGCCAAAAAATCACAACTTGGACAAGACACCAATATGGAACAAGGCCTTCATGATTCAAACACATCCTCGACGGACAAAGGTCTTGACTTTGGCCAACAAACAAATGCCAGTCTTGGATCTTGAGTAAGAATCACTCAATGGAAGGAAAAACGCTTAATATGATGTTGAGGGTTTTTCGCGTGCAAATTGGCAACCAATTTATTATCTTTGTTAAGGTCTCATCATCATACACCCTTAAACATGCATTCTAAACACATAATAAGGCGCATATAAATAAAATAATAATGATATGCGGATGGATACTTTAACACATTGTTCCTAGAACAAATCTCTCCATTTCCTCTCTCCCGCTAGCACTAGTATTACTTCTACCCGTTACATAACACTTCTAAAGAAACCTCATTTACATTAAGGGGAATAGGTGAGAAGAGAAATACATAGAGTAATGAGGTAATAGGCTGGACACGCAGGTCCAATTAATAAATTCTAAATTTATTACAACAATTTCCAAAATTGCCCCACCCATCTAATATCCATCCGATATGCATTATTCATGCATCGCAACCATGTATTCACACAAGCATGTTATCAATCAATCTAATCCAATTAATTAATCTGAATATTAATGACCATTCCATGTTCAAACAACGATTTGATTTTTTGCGCGAGTCCAACTCGTTTTGCGAATAAGTACTCAAAGTACGAATTCTTGAATTAAATTAAACTACAATATTAAATCCAATTTAATTTGCATTTAATACTAATTCACTATTTAATTCCAAATTAAATATTACACTTTATTAACGAACCTTTACGACTTAGATTCTAAATCTAATCGTTGCGGGTCTCAAAGCCCGATTAACATCCAATGTCAATTTAATTTAAAGTCCAATGGGCTTTTAATTAATTTCTTAAGGGATAGACTTTTGGTCAATATTGGTCAAACCCAAATACCAAAGGCGATTTAAGGAATCACCCTTATTTGCCAAGAAACTAATTTAGGCCCAATTAATATTAAAGGTCCATTAGTTATAATTGGACTTTATGGATATGGTTTTGGGCCCAATTGGATCCAACCAATTTAGCCTAAACCCAATCTTGGTACAACCAAGCCCATAAAAGCCCAATTATAACTTTAAAAGCCCAATTTCAAAAATAGGCCCAATTAATTAAATTACCAAATTCCAAATTTTATAACTTAATTAATCAAAGTGTATTCCATAATTAATCAACCAAATCAATATTTCCAAAACACCAATTAGCCTAATTAATTATGCTCATTATCATCAAAACATGTCCAACGCATTTTAATCAAAAACCAAACCCAATTCATGTTTCACTAGTCTCGGCATTTAGGGTATTTTTATGTCCAATTTTAAATCCAATCCAATTGAATCTTAAATCAACATTACCCAATTGTTTCAAGTCATCCAATGATCAAACAAACAAAATACCAAGACATTTAGGGTTCATGTACCTCTCGGCCAAGGCAACTTTTTGGGCAAAAAATGATCCAATCAAATTTTCATGAAATTGATCCAATCCAACTTCAATTAAACATCATTCAAGCAAACTTAATCAAAGAATTTTATCAAATCATGCTCAAATTCAATTTACCCAATTTTAACCCTAAGTTCAAGTTTCATGCTCAACTTCGCTCTGATACCATTGTTGGGATTCTACGGTCTAACCGGGATCGATTTAAGCAAGAAACATACATGTGAATACAACAAGGAAGTTGCGGAATACTTACATTGAGTGGTTGAGCGATGCGACGAAGAACAAAACTCTTTATGCCCTCCTTGGAAGCTCACGGTAGTGCAGATTTTTGGCCTCCATTTTGTTCCATTTTCGGCCATGGATGATCCACCAAGCTCCAAGCTATGTGTTGAAATTCCATGCTAATGGATGCGGTTCCCTATCACCTTCGCAAGACTCCGGAAGTGTGCTAGCACTTGGTAAGTTTTGCCACAAAAATCACCCTTGCACTTCTTCTTCATTCTCAGTTTCTTGACAGAAAAATGAGAAGAACAGTAGCCCCTTGGGCGTGAGAGTAGGGAGAGGAATGAGAGAAGAAAAAAGTGTTTTGTGTATAAGTTAATTCATTTCAAAAAACAATTAAACATATACCATTTTTCCTTTTCAAAAAATTCAAAGGCAAAAGACAATTAATGCCTTCCATCTACCACCATCAATCAATAGTGACATGTTGTCATATCACTCAAAGTGACTAGACATCACATCAATCGATTGACTAGTGATTTGACGCTTGATGTGACTTGTAGGCCGCACTTTAATTCGCAAAGCGAGTGCTCCTGCAAACACTCCCGGGCTCGGGTTCGCTAATTCCAAATTAACGAATTTTCCGTTGCGGCGAAATTAAATCTAATTTAATTAAATAACTTTGCCTAGCAAAATTACTATTCACATCGCTAACGAATTAATTCTAAATTAACTCGTTCGCCCGAATTAAAATCTAATTTCAATTCCGCGTCGAAATCCAATTTCGTTTAATATATCGAATATATTAATTTATCGATTAATTCAAAATTAATATTTTATCCCAGATAAAATATCTCCGCTATTAATCCCAGATTAATTTTCTCTCTCATAATTAATTAATCCCAGATTAATAAAGTGCGAGTCATACATCATCGGTGAATCTTCAGGAAGCGACACATGAGATCCCCAGATATGTTGGCAGTAAATCCGGTCGTCGGACTATCCGAACACGTAAGTACCTAGTACTACATTTGCACCAATTTACAAGACATGGTTGGCTTCTAGCAAAGCATCATGCCTACCCAATTCTCCAGATATATCCTTACAGGAGTATGTGATCTATATCAGGCGTAGTATACGTAGTATTGCGTATTTCGATCCAGCATCGGATGTCACGTGCAAGGCCTGGGCTGGAAATGTGTCTGTCCCGTACGAAGCACATATCGGATCTCTGGTAACTAGTCTCTATAATCAGATAAACATGACCTAGTCATAATATCCCGATAGTTGCAACATATTAGAGAACGAGTTACGTATCCTACGTGATCATCATCTCCACTATTACTGGAGTGATACTTCCATCTCGACATCACACCCAATACACTACGATTCTCAATATACCCAGAAGAGGCGTACACAGAACCTATTAAAGCCCTTGACGACCAAAACCAAAGTACATTGATTGTCGCAAGTATTAGCGGTGCAAGTCTCAGGTTAAGACTAAATACACCTACCCTGATTTGGACTTCCATAGACACATAGTAATACTACCAATGGAATTCCGAGGGGTCTATCCAGAGCGAAGCTGTTTTCCGTACCATCGGTAAAACACAACCTCATACTACACTTGCATGAGTATCATATACCCAAATATATGAGAACTATGCCGTGATGCTCTCATAACGCGCTCAAGTGTAATACTAGTCTATTCCGTATTATCGATGTCTAATCTCGATAATACTACAACTAGGGATATTTAATGATTAAACCTTTATGGATTGATACTGTCTCATATCATCTCAATCCAGGAACTAATCATATGGACCTTTCATCATTTATACATCTTGGTGATCTAATCACAAATGATAAAAGAGCAATTTCCTTTGTCACATAGTTAATTTGTAGAACAACACCATGATCCGTATAAATAGTGACGCTATGGGTCATAACTGTCCAACAATCTCCCACTTGGCCTATAGCTAGTCACTCAAGTGTCCTACACCCGAACTATGTACGGTTCGCTCAAACATCTGCTGAGGAAATGGCTTTCGTCAGCGGATTTGCATGATTATCATCGTTGATGACACCATTAGTTCTTTAGCCTGTGCTGTAGCATAGCTCAGCTGCTAACAGAACTATATCTAATCTAATTAGATTTATTATCAATCCAGAAGGCTTCTATTGCTGCCTCAGCTGCAGCAATAACCCGCTTTTGTTGTTTATTCGGTAACAGTATCTTGCTTGGAAGATTTCCAGCTCACTGTTCCGTTATTCAAACTGTATAGTACCGTTCTAGGGACTTATAGTCATTATAATCGGTTAGGAAACTTGCAGCAGTGAACCCAGTCACTTCAAGTTCTCATTCTCCATAGTTTAAGACGGCATCCTTAGATCTTCTAAGATTCTAAAGGATGTTCTTAACATCAATCCAATGACATCACTTGGATTGGCCCGATTGTGACTTTATATGCTCAAAGCGTATGAGACACCAGGTCGCGTACATTTTTCAATGCACGAGTTCTCGGAGAGTGCTAACAACTTTAAATCTATCCCAGTAGATTTTTATTCCTAGAATAAAGGTTGTTTCTCCCAAGAATTCTACGGAGAATTTTCATGAAAGTCAAGCTTTCACCGATTGTATTTATGGGAATATCATTTCCAAGAAATGATATGTCATTATTATACAGGGCATTCACTGTCAGTGCGCTCCCACTAACCTCCTTATATACACAAGAATCATTTCTATTTTGAATCAAATCATATACCATTATGATTACATCAAAATGATAGTTCCAAGAACGCAATGCTTGCTTCAATCCATCCATGGATCGAATAACCTGCAAACCTTGTTTGCTCATTTTAGTACGACAAAACCGTCAGGATATTGTAAACATCCTCTGAAAAGTTTTCGTTAAGGAAAGCGGTTTTGGCATTCAGCTGCCACATTTCATAAATGAAACATACAACATTAGCAAGCATTATCCAAATGGATTTACCGTGGCAACAGTTAAAAGGTTTCATCGTAATCAACACAATATTGATAAAGATACCTTTTGCTACAAGCCTAGCTTAGTACGTTGGTATGTTGCCTTCCATGTATGTCTTCCTAGAAGACTCATATAGTACCAATAGGCACAATGCCTTGCGGTACATCAACTAGTATCCAAATTTAGTTGATATACATGGAATCCATTTCGGATATCATGGCACTTTGCCATAATAGGGAGTCGATACCTTGTATCACTTCCTCATACGTAGTCAGTTGGTATTCCTCAATAAGATTAACATCTTTATGAGGTGAGATCAGAAACCCATACCCCAGATTATTTTCTAACTCTCTCCGACTTACGTGGTTCTTGTGTATTCGAAGATTATTGGTATAGTTTCATCCCTGATGAACTATTTGTGTTCCATTAAGGAATCGGTGCCTAGAATAATATTACTCTGATTTTTATCGAGTTTTACTATCCTCCCACTTACCACTGCATATAGGTATTCCTCTCAGGAAAACCGCATGGTGAGCAACAATTACATTGTTCTCTAGTGAGTTTTATAAGTACTATACTTTGGTTTCCCTAGGATAACCATTATTAGGCACTTATCCGATTTGGGTTCTAGTTTGGTATCATCCAAACGTATGCCTAGCATCCCAAATATTCAGGAATGAGAAATCCCAGTTTCTTTCCTGTTTATATCTAATATATAGTCTGTCAAACAGATTTTATGGAACCTTATTCAAAATAAGTTTTGCACTTGTTTATGCGTATCTGTTGAAGGAACTGGTAGCTCAGATCGACTCATGATTAACCTTATCATGTCCAACATAATTTGGTTTCTCTGTTCGGACACACCGTCAAATTGACGTGTTTTGGGATGAGTCCTCATTGAAAGAATACTACACTCTTTCAAGTATTTGAGAAACTTATTGCTTAAGTATTTTCATCATGGTCTAACCGTGACGGTTTAATACTTTAGCCGATCTGTTTGTCTATTTCGCATCGAAACTCTAAAAGTTATCGATTTGTGTTTCAAAAGAAACACATAACCATAACGCGATGCCACATCCTTGTAGGTCATGAAATATTCATATCCACCTCTAGCCTAGCTAGATATGGGCCCACCTACGTCACTGTGAACAAGGGCTAACAGATCCATGGCACTAGCACTTTTACCAAGTAAATATTATTTTAGGCACTTTGCCCAATAAACTAGATTCGTAGACTTTATTTGATTGGAATCAAATTAGTCCTAGTACCTACTCTTCAAAAGTGTGGATATACGAGTCTTGTTTAATGTGTCCTAGACAATAATGCCAAAGTTAAGTCTCTTCTGATCAAATCAGTTTGAGCTATTTGTTTGTCATGTAATACGTTTGAGATTTATTTATATTCAAAATATAAATACTGTTATTCACATCTAATGTGTTTATCTCAATATCATCTTTATAAAATAAAACACTTTAGTGTTCTAGAATATAAAGGTATACCCGCAACGGGTTGAACCCTGATATAGAGATAATGTATCTAGTCAAACCAATTACATTTTAACAGTTTCCTAATTTAGGTACACACCCGAAGGGTAGTTCCTAAACTTAGGTATCTACGGTTAAAACAGCGACTGTCGTCTCGTTCTCAATTCACAGATAGATCTCAACTGAAGTCAGTATCCTGCTTTTCAGCAGATTCTGCACACCAGTATATATTTATATACCACAGCCAGTATCTAAAATCCAATTTTAATACTAGCAGTGAACATATTTTATGACAAACATATTTGAAGTCAGAGCCTTACCCGTTCTTCAATTCCTTTCATGTTTGCCTTGTCCATACGGCAGTCACGCTTCCGTGATCCCTGTTTTCCACAATTTAGGCAGACATCTTAGGATATGTCCTTTATCTTCCCAGAAGATTATAATGATTTTGCCTTTGCCCTTTCCACACCCAGAAGCCTTTGGCCAAGCCTTGGCCTTCCAGAATGTCGAAGTGAGATGCGCCTTGCGCTTCTTGCCTTATTGCAAATTTTGGCTTTGACTCCTTGAGTATAGCCATTAACTCTCCAAGAGTTTACTATTGCAATTTGTACTTCTAAGATCTACGGATAGATCTATGAAGATCCTTCAATTTCATTATCATACTATAAGGATCCAATCCTTAGTTTTGACTAAGAAATTAAGTAGTCTATGCGGCAAGCATAATGGATTAAGCACTAAATTTATCATCACATGAATATTTCAAATATCATGTTCTACTATTTGCTTAATTTCGGGCTTAGGCCTAAGATGTTATTTTATCAAATAAAGCAACTTCTTAGTTTTTCAGGACTATCCTGATTCATTATTCCCAATTTGAAAATTAAAGTCGTTCAAACACATTTTCTCCCAGGATTATGTTTTAAACACTAATCTTTCAATTTATCTTGATTGCTATAGTCTAACTATCCAATCAACGATTTTAGGTACTATTCATTATCATGATTATTATAGTCCAACTATTTAATCAACTATAATTTAATAGATTAAATTCAATTATTTGATTACTATAATCCAATTATAAAATCAACTATTAATTGAAATTGTTTGAATACAGTCCAACTGTTTTAATTGAAACAACGATTAAATATTAGTCCAACTAATATATTAATTTAACGACGAAATATTTGAAATGAGCGCGTATGACAAGTTACTAAACGAATATTGTAAATTTAATACTTGCCTCCCACTATTTTTTTCAGCGAGCCTCTAACCCTCTGTTGAGTACTCGGGAAACCTTGTTTCCTAGTAGGCTAGGATCCCGTTAAATAACACACAATCTTGACTTTAGCCAACAAATTGTATGATAATTAACTAGGTAAATCTCTAAGATCAATTACATCTCATCTAATTCCTAAATCCAGTAGGTGGACATCTAAGTCCGAAATATATATCTTATATATGCCAATATATCCAATATATTTCCTAACCTTTTTCCTCTGAATCAACTAAGCATTGGCTTTGTCACAACAAACTTAGTGATCCCAGTTAAGCGGAACCCATTGACTATGGAAAGCTTCGTAATCAATGTCGATGGACAAGAAGTGATCTTGACTTTCGCCAAAAAATCACAACTTGGACAAGACACCAATATGGAACAAAGCCTTCATGATTCAAACACATCCTCGACGGACAAAAGTCTTGACTTTGGCCAACAAACCAATGCCAGTCTTGGATCTTGAGTAAGAATCACTCAATGGAAGGAAAAATGCTTAATATGATGTTGAGGGTTTTTCGCGTGCAAATTGGCAACCAATTTATTATCTTTGTTAAGGTCTCATCATCATACACCCTTAAACATGCATTCTAAACACATAATAAGGCGCATATAAATAAAATAATAATTATATGCGGATGGATACTTTAACACATTGTTCCTAGAACAAATCTCTCCATTTCCTCTCTCCCGCTAGCACTAGTATTACTTCTACCCGTTATATAACACTTCTAAAGAAACCTCATTTACATTGAGGGGAATAGGTGAGAAAAGAAATACATAGAGTAAGGAGGTAATAGGCTGGACACGCAGGTCCAATTAATAAATTCTAAATTTATTACAATAATTTCCAAAATTACCCCACCCTTCTAATATCCATCCGATATGCATTATTCATGCATCGCAACCATGTATTCACACAAGCATGTTATCAATCAATCTAATCCAATTAATTAATCTGAATATTAATGACCATCCAATGTTCAAACAACGATTTGATTTTGAGCGAGTCCAACTCGTTTTGCGAATAAGTACTCAAAGTACGAATTCTTGAATTAAATTAAACTACAACATTAAATCCAATTTAATTTGCATTTAATACTAATTCACTATTTAATTCCAAATTAAATATTACACTTTATTAACGAAACTTTACGACTTAGATTCTAAATCTAATCGTTGCGAGTCTCAAAGCCCGATTAACATCCAATGTCAATTTAATTTAAAGTCCAATGGGTTTTTAATTAATTTCTTAAGGCATGGACTTTTGGTCAATATGGGTCAAACCCAAATACCAAAGCCCATTTCAGGAATCACCCTTATTTGCCAAGAAACCAATTTAGGCCCATTAGGCCCAATTAATATTAAAGGTCCATTAGTTATAATTGGACTTTATGGATATGGTTTTGGGCCCAATTGGATCCAACCAATTTAGCCTAAACCCAATCTTGGTACAACCAAGCCCATTAAAGCCCAATTACAACTTTAAAAGCCCAATTTCAAAAATAGGCCCAATTAATTAAATTACCAAATTCCAAATTTTATAACTTAATTAATCAAAGTGTATTCCATAATTAATCAACCAAATCAATATTTCCAAAACACCAATTAGCCTAATTAATTATGCTCATTATCATCAAAACATGTCCAACACATTTTAATCAAAAATCAAACCCAATTCATGTTTCACTAGTCTCGGCATTTAGGGTATTTTTTTGTCCAATTTTAAATCCAATCCAATTGAATCTTAAATCAACATTACCCAATTGTTTCAAGTCATCCAATGATCAAACAAACAAAATACTAAGACATTTATGGTTCATGTACCTCTCGGCAAAGGCAACTTTTTGGGCAAAAAATGATCCAATCAAATTTTCATGAAATTGATCCAATCCAACTTCAATTAAACATCATTCAAGCTTACTCAATCAAAGAATTTTATCAAATCATGCTCAAATTCAATTTACCCAATTTTAACCCTAAGTTCAAGTTTCATGCTCAACTTCGTTATGATACCATTTTTGGGATTCTACGGTCTAACCGGGATCGATTTAAGCAAGAAACATACATGTGAATACAACAAGGAAGTTGCAGAATACTTACATTGAGCGGTTGAGCGATGCGACGAAGAACAAAACTCTTTATGCCCTCCTTGGAAGCTCACGGCAGTGCAGATTTTTGGCCTCCATTTTGTTCCATTTTCGGTCATGGATGATCCACCAAGCTTCAAGCTATGTGTTGAAATTCCATGCTAACGGATGCGGTTCCCTATCACCTTCGCAAGACTCCGGAAGTGTGCTAGCACTTGGTAATTTTTGTGTATAAGTTAATTGATTTCAAAAAATAATTAAACATATACAATTTTTCTTTTCAAAAAAGTCAAAGGCAAAAGACAATTAATGCCTTCCATCTACCACCATCAATCAATAGTGACATGTTGTCATATCACTCAAAGTGACTAGACATCACATCAAACGATTGACTAGTGATTTGACGCTTGATGTGACTTGTGGGCCGCACTTTAATTCGCAAAGCGAGTGCGCCCGCAAACACTCCCGGGCTCGGGTTCGCTAATTCCAATTTAACGAATTTTCTGTTGCGACGAAATTAAATCTAATTTAATTAAATAACTTTTCCTAGTAAAATTACTATTCACGTCACTAACGAATTAATTCTAAATTAACTCGTTCGCCCGAATTAAAATCTAAATTCAATTCCACGTCGAAATCCAATTTCGTTTAATATATCGAATATATTAATTTATCGATTAATTCAAAATTAATAGTTCTCTCTCTTTTAATTAATATTTTATCCCAGATAAAATATCTCCGCTTTTAATCCTAGATTAATTTTCTCTCTCATCATTAATTAATCCCAGATTAATAAAGTGCGATTCATAGGTCATCGATGAATCTTCGTGAAGCGACCCATGAGATCCCCAAATATGTTGGCAGTAAATCCGGTCATCGGACTATCCGAACACGTAAGTACCTAGTACTACATTTGTACCGATTTACAAGACATGGTTGGCTTCTAGCAAAGCATCATGCCTACCCAATTCTCCATAAATATCCTTACATGAATATGTGATCTATATCAGGCGTAGTATACGTAGTATTACGTATTTCGATCCAGCATCGGATGTCACGTGCAAGGCCTGGGGCTGTAAATGTGTCTGCCCCGTACGAAGCACATATCGGATCTCTGGTAACTAGTCTCTATAATCGGATAAACATGACCTAGTCATAATATCCCGATAGCTGCAGCATATAAGAGAATGAGTTCCGTATCCTACGTGATCATCATCTCCACTATTACTGGAGTGATACTTCCATCTCGACATCACACCCAATACACTACGATTCTCAATATACCTAGAAGAGGCGTACACAGAACCTGTTAAAGCACTGGATGAACAAAACCAAAGTACATTGATTGTCGCAAGTATCAGCGGTGCAAGTCTCAGGTTAAGACCAAATACATCTACCCTGATTCGGACTTCCATAGACACATAGTAATACTACCAATGGAATTCCGAGGGGTCTATCCAGAGCGAAGCTGTTTTTCGTACCATCGGTAAAACACAACCTCCTACTACACTTGCATGAGTATCTTATACCCAAATATATGAGAACTATGCCGTTATGCTCCCACAACGCGCTCAAGTGTAATAATAGTCTATTCCGAATTATCGATGTCCAATCTCGATAATACTACGACTAGGGATATTTAATGATTAAACCTTTATAGATTGATACTGTCTCATATCATCTCAATCCAGGAACTAATCATATGGACCTTTCATCATTTATACATCTTGGTGATCTAATCACAAATGATAAAAGAGCAATTTCCTTTGTCACATAGTTAATTTGTACAACAACACCATGATCTGTACAAATAGTGACGCCATGGGTCATAACTGTCCAACATAGTCTTTGAGGCTTAGACTTCAATGGATTTGATCCTACAGTCTCTCCCCCACACTTGGAGTGGGTTCATCATGAACTACAATATGTTGAACCAAGACCAAACTCCTTAAGGGCAAGAAGTGCGAGGCGCACTATGCTTCAACATCTCAGACTCCGAGGGCTTGGCCCAAGGCGACTGGAGGTGTTAAGAAGAAGAAGCATAAGAAAAAAGGCAAGGCCAAATCGTTAAAGGGTTCTGGGAAACCCAAGGACAAATCCCAAGATCTGTGTCTGCAGTGCGGGAAGCGGGGTCACTAGAAGCGTGAATGCCGCGAGTACAAGGCACACATGAAGGAAATCAAAGCGGGCAAGACACCGACTTCATGTATGTTTGTTATAGAAATAAACATGTATACTTCTAGTTTTAAAAATTGGATTTTTGATTCTGGTTGTGGTACTCACATATGTACTGATGTGCAGGATCTGCGGATTAGCAGGAGACTGGCCTCAGGAGAGATTGACCCTCGCGTTGGAAATAGGACACATGTCGCCGTTTTGGCCGTTGGCACTTTTGTTTTGGAACTGCCCTCGGGGCATGTACTTAAACTTTCATACTGTTATTATGTTCCTAGTTTGACTAGGAATATTATTTCTGTATCTCTGTTAACCCAATGTGGGTATACTTTTGTATTTAGAAACACTGGGTGCTTTATGTATAAAAATGATATGGATATTTGCAATGCTGATGTAAATAATGGTCTATATATTTTGAATATGAATCAATCTCAAACATATAATATAACAAACAAAAGGCTTAAAGTAAGTAACAAATATGAAACATTCATGTGGCATTGTCGTATGGGACACATAAACAAGACACATATATCCACACTTTCGAA
The DNA here is from genome assembly GCA_019454045.1 of Zanthoxylum bungeanum. NCBI lineage: Eukaryota > Viridiplantae > Streptophyta > Magnoliopsida > Sapindales > Rutaceae > Zanthoxylum > Zanthoxylum bungeanum. Next base: position 26,331 of record SKCR01041602.1, read on the forward strand.
GAGTGGGTACTTGGACGGATTTGATCCGAATTCATATGACGTCTGCGAATCTTGTTTATTAGGTAAGATGCCTAAATCACCTTTTAGTGGTAAAGGTGCACGTGCCACCAAACTGTTAGCCTTTGTTCATAGTGACGTTTGTGGGCCTATGTCTAGCCAGGCTAGAGGTGGATATGAATACTTCGTAACCTTTATGGATGATGCATCGCGTTATGGTTATGTGTATCTTATGAGACACACGTCGGAAACTTTTGAGAAATTCAAAGAGTTTTGACACGAAGTAGAAAAACAGACCGGCAAAAGTATTAAGACATTACGGTCGGATCGTGGTGGCGAATACTTGAGCAATGCGTTTCTTGATTACTTGAAAAAATATGGTATTCTTTCACAGTGGACTCCTCCTGGAACACCGCAATTAAATAGTGTGTCCGAACGGAAAAACCGAACTTTGTTGGACATCGTAAGGTCTATGGTGAGTCGCACAGAGCTATCTATTTCCTTCTGGGGATATGCATTGAACAGTGCAATACTTATTTTGAATAAGGTTCCGTCAAAGTCTGTTCAACAGACTTTATATGAAATATGGACAAGAAAGAAATCGGGTTTCTCATTCTTGAAGATTTGGGGTTGCTGGGCATACGTCAAACGTTTGGAAGGTACCAAACTAGAACCCAAATCAGATAAATGCCTATTTGTAGGATATCCTAGGGAAACCAAAGGATATTACTTCTATCACCCACAAGAGAACAAAGTATTTGTTGCTCTACATGCGATTTTCCTTGAGAAGGAATTCCTAAATGCAGTGATAAGTGGGAGGAAAGTAGAACTCGATGAAAATCGGAGTGATATTATTCCCGGCACAGAATCCTTAACAGAACATGAACAGTCCATCAGGGATGAGACTGTACCACAATCTTCGAATACACAAGGACCACGTAGGTCGAAGAGAGTCAGAAAACAACCTGAGAGGTATGAGTTTCTGATCTCACCTCATGTAGATATTAATCTTATTGAGGAAGACGAGCCGGCTACGTATGAGGAAGCGATACAAGGTATCGACTCCGGTTTATGGCAAGATGCCATGAATTCCGAAATGGATTCCATGTACACCAACCAAGTTTGGACACTGGTTGATGCACCAGAAGGCATAAAGCCTATTGGTTGCAAATGGGTCTTCAAGAGGAAGACTGACATGGATGGCAACATACAAACGTACAAAGCTAGGCTTGTAGCGAAAGGGTATCATCAACGACATGGTGTCGATTACAACGAAACTTTTTCACCTGTTGCCATGATTAAATCCATTCGGATAATGCTTGCTATTGCTACATATTTCGATTACGAGATATGGCAGATGGACGTCAAAACTGCTTTCCTTAATGGAAACCTTTTGGAGGATGGTTATTTGCAACAGCCTGACGATTTTATCGTACCAAGACTTGCAAACAAGGTTTGAAAGTAAAATCGATCCATTTATGGATTGAAGCAAACATCGCATTCGTGGAACCAACGTTTTGATGAGATCATAAAAGAATATGATTTCGTTCAAATCGAAGATGATACTTGTGTATATAAGAAGGTTAGCGGGAGTGCACTGACATTCATTGTCCTTTACATTGATGATGTATTGCTTATTGGCAATGACATTCCCATGTTAACATCGGTGAAAGCTTGGCTTTCATTAAAATTCTCCATGAAGGATCTGAGAGAAGCAGCCTTTATTCTAGGAATAAAGATCTACCGGGATAGATCTAGAAAGCTGCTTGGACTCTCCCAGAGCACGTACATTGATAAAGTGTTGAAGAGATTCTACATGGATCAGTCCAAGAGGGGACTGTTGCCAGTGTCACATGGCATCACTCTATCTAAGGACATGTGTCATAAAACTCAAGATAAGAGAGACAACATGAGTCGGATACCGTTCGCCTCGGCAATCAGATCGATCATGTATGCCATGATATGTACGCGACCTGATATCTCCTATATTTTGAGCATGTGTAGTCGCTATCAGGCCGATCTAGGTGATAGTCACTGGATGACGGTTAAGAATATCCTAAATTATCTTAGACGAAGTAAGGATGCTTTCTTAATCTATGGAGATGGAGAACTTGAGGTAACTGGGTATACCGATGCAAGTTTCCAAACCGATAAAGACGATTGCAAGTCGTAATCCGGGTACATATTTTGTTTGAATAACGGAGCAGTAAGCTGGAAATCTTCCAAGCAAGAGACTGTTGCCGATTCAACAACAGAAGCGGAGTACATTGCTGCAGCTGAAGCAGCAAAAGAGGCAGTTTGGATCTGTAAATTCCTAATTGGATTAGGAGTATTTCTGTTAGTAGCTGAGCCCGTTCCATTATATTGTGACAATAACGGGGCTATAGCGCATGCTAAGGAACCACGGTCTCATCAGCGATCCAAGCATGTTTCTCGATGTTTCCATCTGATTCGTGAGATCATACATTGTGGCGATGTGAAGATCGAGAAGGTCGCATCAGAGGACAACATTACAGATCCGCTGACGAAAGCTATTCCTCAGCAAAAGTTTGAGCGACATGTGCATAGTTCAGGTATTAGATGCTTGAGTGACTGGATATAGGCCAAGTGGGAGATTGTTAGGCAATTATGACCTATAACATCACTATTTGTAAAAGACATTGTGGTTTTTGTACAAATTAATTATGTAGCAATGAAAATTGCATTTTATCATTTTGTAATTTGATTACTTAAATATATATATGATAAAAGTCCTTATGATTAGTTCCAGATTATAAGATATGAGACAATATCAATCAATAAAGGTTTAGTCATTAAATATCCCTAGTCGTAGTATTATCGAGACTGGACATCGATAATGCAGAATAGACTAGTATTGCACTTGTGCGTGTTATGGAAGCGTAACGGCATAGTTATCATATATTTTAGTATTGAATACTTATGCAAGTGTGATAGGAGGTTGTGTTTACCGATGGTACGGAAACAGCTTCGCTCTGGATAGACCCCGCAGAATCCCATTGGTAGTATGACTATGTGTCTATGGGAATCCGCATCAGGGTAGATGTATTTGGTCTTAACTTGAGACTTACATCGCTAGTACTTGTGACAATCAATACGCTTTGGTTTTGGTCGTCCAGGACTTTAACAGGTTATGTGTACGCCTCTTCTGGGTTTATTGAGAATCGTAGTGTATTGGGTGTGATGTCAAGATGGAAGTATCACTTCAGTCATATGGAGATGATGATCACGCATGGATACATAACTGGTACTCTAAATTGGTTGCAACCATCGGGATAATATGACATGGTCATGATTATCCGATTAAAGAGACTAGTTGCTTGTAATCCGATATATGCTTCCTACGGGGCAGACACTATTCCAGCCCCAGGCCTTGCATGTGACATCCGATACTGGATCGCAATACCCAATACTACGCATACTACGCCTGATATAGATTATATATTCCAATAAGAATATTTCTGGAGAATTGGGTAGGCACGGTGCTTTGCTAGAAGCCAACCATGTCTCGTAAATCGGTAAAAATGTAGTACGAGTTACGTACGTGTTCGGATAGTCCGACGACTAGATTTACTGACAACATATCCAGGGATCTCATGGGTCGCTTCCCGAAGATTCACCGATGATGAATGATTCGAACTTAATTAATCTGGGATTAATTACGGAGAGATTTTATCTAGGATAAAATACTATTTGAAGAGAGAGAACGATTAATTTGGAATTAATTGATAAAATAATCTATTCGATATATTAAACGAAATTAGATTTCGACACGGAATTAAAATTAGATTTTAATTCGGGCTAACAAATTAATTTAGAATTAATTCGCTAGCGACGTGAATAGTAATTTTGCTTGGCATTATTATTTATTTAAATTTGATTTAATTACGTCGCAACGGAAAATTCGTTAATTCAAAATTAACGAACCTGAGGCCGGAATGTGTTTGCGAGGCCACTCCGATTTTGAATCTAGTGCGGCCGCAAGTCACATCGCTCGTCACATCACATGTCACTTTAGTGATGGATATCAAGTCACCTTTTGGTGAATGACAACCAGTCACTATTCATGATGTTGGTTGTTGAGGGCAATTAATGCAATTTTGCCTCCAAAATTGGCTTTTGACTTTTGGAAAGGGATATACCAAATTTGGGTGAGATTTTTGTATTATGTTTTTAGAAAATAAAATACCAAAAACTTGAAACACTCTGTCTCTCCCATTTGCTCCATTACCGTGAGCCTCCTTGAAGAAGAAGAAGAATTGTTTTTCTTTTCTTCACTTGCTAGCACATTTAAATAATCATTCAAGGTGTTAGGGAAACCCACCTTTGAGCTTGGAATCAACACAAAGCTTGGAGCTTGGATTCAACTCTTCAAGAAAAGGAGCACCTTGGCCGAATCTTCAAGAGAGCATTTTTTTGTGTTCATCGTCTTCAACCATCCAATCTTTGTAAATATGATTCCGCCATACTTCTTTATGTATTCACATGTTTTTATGCTTAAATATGATCTTGGGAACAACATTAGAAACCAACAAGTAGTGATCTAGATAATTTCAGGACTTAAGAGTTTCCTCTCACCTGCTTCGTTCAAATATATAAGAGTCATGCATTTCCTTCCATATAATGCCTCATAAGGTGCCATACCCAAACTACCATGGCAACTGTTATTAATGGAAAATTCCATAGAGGATAAATGTTGATCCTAACTTCCTCTGAACTACATAACAAAAGCTCTCAACATATCCTCTAAGGTCCGAATGGTTCTCTCTAACTGTCCATTAGTTTGAGGATGGAAAAAAGTAACTTCATTTTTGTACTTAAAGACTCTTGTAAACCTGGTCAGAATCAGATGTAAATCTTGGATCTCTGTCTGATACAATTGACATGGGAGCTCTGTGGAGTCTCACTATCTCATCAACGTAGATCTCTGCTAACTTGTTTAGAGGGTAATTAACTCTGACATGTAAGAAATGAGCTGATTTGGTCAAATTGTCGACAATCACCCATACTGAATCCTGACACGAAGTATATGATGATGTGTTCCCATTTCTATTTGGGAATAAGAAGCGACTGTAATATACCTATAGGATGTTGGTGCTTTACTTTAATCTGCTAGCACACTAATCACTTTGATACAAATTATGCTATCTTGTTTTTCTTGCCATTCCAAAAATAGTTTTCTTTAAGAGTTATATACATCTTAATATTGTATGTCTGCATAGAATAAATAGAACAATGAGCTTCTTCCATGATCTCTATCTTCAAGTTCTCAACTTCAAACACACATAACCTATCTCTATGCATCAATATACCACCATTTCTAAGCGAGAAATCTGAACGTTATTTCTTTTTCACTTTATCAGTGATTCTCAGCAAACGAGCATCATGAGCATGAGCTTTCTTAATTCTCTCCACTAACATAGGCCTGTTGGACAATTATGGCCCATAGCGTCACTATTTGTACAGATCATGGTGTTGTTGTACAAATTAACTATGTGACAAATGAGATTGCTCTCTTATCATTTGTGATTAGATCACCAAGATATATAAATGATAAGAGGTCCCTATGATTTGTTCCTGGATTGAGAATGATATGAGACGGTATCAGTCCACGAAGGATAAATCATTAAATATCCCTAGTCAGAGTATTATCGAGATTGGACATCGATAAATGCGTAAAAAGATTAGTATTACACTTGTGCGCGTTGTGAGGGCACAACGACATAGTTCTCATATATTTGGGTATATGATACTCATGCAAGTGTAATAGAAGGTTGCGTTTTACTGATGGTACGGGAAACAGCTTCACTCTGGATAGACCCCCTCAGAATTCCATTGGTAGTATGACTATGTGTCTATGGAAGTCCGAAATCAGGGTAGGTGTATTTGGTCTTAACCTGAGACTTGCACCACTAATACTTGCGACAATCAATATACTTTGGTTTTGGTCGTCCAGGGCTTTAACAGGTTCTGTGTACGCCTCTGCTGGGTATATTGAGAATCATAGTGTGTTGCGTGTGATGTCAAGACGGAAGTATCACTCCAGTCATAGTGGAGATGATGGTCACGTAGGATACGGGACTGGTTCTCTTAAATGCTGCAGCTATCAGGATATTATGACAAGGTCATGTATATCCGATTATAGAGACTAGTTACCAGACATCCGACATGTGCTTCGTACGGGGCAGACGCAATTCCACCCCCAGACCTAGCACGTGATCATCTGATACTGGATCGACATACACAATACTACGTATACTACGCCTGATATAGATCGCTTATTCCTGTAAGCATGTTTCTGGAGAATTGGGTAGGCATGGCGCTTTGCTAGAAGCCAATATTGTCTTGTAAATCGGTACAAACGTAGTACTAGGTACTTACGTGTTCGGATAGTCCGATGACCGTATTTACTGCCAACATATCCGGGGATCTCATGGGTCGCTTCTCGAAGATTCACCGATGACGTATGACTCGCACTTTTATTAATCTAGGATTAATTAGAAGAGAGAGAAAATTAATCTGGGATTAATTACGGAGATATTTTATCTGGGATAAAATATCATTAAAGAGAGATAACGATTAATTTGGAATTAATCGATAAATTAATATATTCGATATATTAAACGAAATTGGATTTTGACGCGGAATTGAAATTAGATTTTAATTCGGGCGAACAAATTAATTTAGAATTAATTCGTTAGCGATGTGAATAGTGATTTCGCTAGGCGTAATCATTTAATTGCGTCGCAACGGAAAATTCGTTATTTTGAAATTAGCGAACCCGAGCCCGAGATTATTTGCGAGCGTATTCGTATTTTGAATTTGAGTGCGGCACGCAAGTCAAATCGAGCGTCAAATCGCTAGTCGCATCAAGCGTCAGATCATTAGTCACTTTGAGTGATGTGACAACTTGTCACTTGATTTGATTGATTGATGGATTGATGTGGTGGTTGGCTAGCCTTTATTGTTTGACTTTTTTGAAAGCAAAAATATTGGCAAATTGATTTATTAATTAAGCAAGTGTATTAGATACACTTATTCCCTTAACCAACCAATCGATCTCTCTCTCTCTTTTCATTTTTGGAGCCAAAAACTCATTCTTCTTTCACACGGTCTAGGACCGATTTCTCCCTTCTATTTTATGGTTCTTACCGTGACAGTGAAGGAGAAACAAAAGTGAATTTTGTGGCAAAATTCCAAGGAGCTAGCACTCAAATGAGTCTATACAAAGGTGATAGGGAACTCACTTCATGAGCTTGGAATCACCTTGATAAGCTTGGAGCTTGGAGCATCAATTGAGACTCACCCATGGCCAAATTTGAGGACAAGAAAATAGCTCACTGCCGAGCTTCAAGGAGGAGGGCAGAACATTTTTGTCTTCACCGCATCGTCTCAACCGATCACTGTGAGTATTCCGAAACTCCGTGATGTATTCGCACTTATTTTCAATGCTTGAAATGATCTTGGGAACCTTAGAGAATTCCTACAATGGTATCTTGAGCCATTTGAGCATGAAACATGAATTAGGGTTAAAATTTGGGTAAAATGTTTTTGAGCATGATTTAATGAAATTGGATGATTGAGTATGCTTAAAACATGTTTAATTGAGGATTGATTGGATCAATTTGTTGAAATTTTGTTTGGAACAATTTTCCCCAATTTTGGAAGGCTTGGTCGAAAATTAGATGAACCCTAATGTCTTGGTGGTTTTGATTTTTGATCATTGGATGAGTTGGAAATCAATTGGGTAATGTTGATTTAAAATTCAATTGGATTGAAAATGAATTGGACAATAAAAAACCCTACAAAGCCGAGAGTTAAAGCATGGTTTATGGGTTTGATTTTTTTGTTAAATTGTGTTGGACATGATTTAATGATGATAAACATGATTAATTAGGCTAATTTGGTGTTTTGGAAATATTGATTTGGGTAATTAGTTATGCTATGCACTTTGTTTAATTAAATTATGAAATTGGATTTTTTGTAGTTTAATTAAATTGGGCTTAAAATTGGATTTGGGCTTGTTATGTTGTAAATGGGCTTATTGGGCTTGGTTGTACCAAGATGGGTTTAGGCTAAATTGGTTGGATCCAATTGGGCCCAAAACCGCATCCATAAAGCCCAAATGCGACTAATGGACCTTTAAAGTTTAATTGGGCCTAATGGGCCTAAATTGATTTCTGGGCTTATGGGGTAACTCCCGGATTGGACTTTGGTTATTGGGTTCGACCCGAGTTGACCAAAATCCCAGGCCTTAAGAAATTAATTGAAAGCCCATTGGACTTTAATTAAATTGACGTTGGACGTTAATCGGGCTTTGAGACCCGCAGCGATTAAATTTGGAATTTAAGTCGTAAAGGTTTATTAATAAAGTGTAATATTTAATTTGGAATTAAATAGAGAATTAGTATTAAATACAAATTGAATTGGATTTAATTTTGTAGTTTAATTGAATTCGAGAATTCGTGCTTTGAGTACTTATTCGCAAAACGAGTTTGACTCGAGCAAAATCAAATCGTTGTTTGAACATTGGATGGTCACTAATTATCAGATTAATTAATTTGATTTGATTGATTGATAACATGCTTGTGTGAATACATAGTTGCGATGCATGTATAATGTATATCGGATGGATATTAGATGGGTGGGGCAATTTTAGAAATTGTTGAAATAAATTTTGAAATTTATTAATTGGACCTGCGTGTCCAGCCTTATTACCTCCTTATTCTTTGTATTCTCTTCTCACCTATTCCCATCAATGTAAATGAGGTTTCTTTAGAAGTGTAGTGTAACGGGTAGAAGTGATACATGTGCTAGCGGGAGAGAGAAATGGAGAGATTTGATCTAGGATCAATGTGTTAAGTATCTATCCGCATATCATTATTATTTTATTTATACGCGCTTTATTATGTATTTAGAATGCATGTTTAAGGGTGTATGATGATGAGACCTTAACAAAGATAATAAATTTGTTGCCAATTTGCACTCGAAAAACCCTCGCAAAATATTAAGCATTTTTCCTTCCATTGAGTGATTCTTACTCAAGATCCGAGACTGGCATTGGCTTTTTGGCCAAAGTCAAGGCCTTTGTCTGTCAAGGATGTGTTTGAATCACGAGAGCTTTGTTCCATATGTTGAGTTCCTAATTAGGTCCCAAGAATCATCCAAAACAAGCAAGAAATCGCATGAATACATCAAGGAATAATGGCGGAAACATATACTCACAATGATTGGTTTGAGATGCAAAGAACACAAGTCTTTTTCTTCCTCCATCAAGCTCAGTTTTAGCCATCTTGGAGCTACTGAACTGCACGGTGTTGGGCTGTGAAAATCCTCAAAATTTCGGCCATTAAAGACCTCCATTAAAGCTCCAAGCTTTGAGATTCCAAGCTCACAAACTCACTTCCCTATCACCTTAATATAACCCATGTGTGTGTGCTAGCACCATATGTTCTTCCTTGTTTCTCATAGATTCGGCCATAAGCCAAAAATTTGGGAAGAAATCGGCTCAAAGCCGTGAGAGGAAGAATGAGGGAAAAAGAGGGAGATGAAAAAACGTTAAAGGGAGAGAGAGAGAGAAAAAGTGCAATTAGGTTTATATATTTTAATTTCCAAAATTAATAATAATAACACCTTTTACCACTTTTCATCTCTATTAAAAAAATTCCTTTTACTTTTCAAAAAAGCAAAAGTCAAAAAGCAAAAAGTGCTTTAATAAAGTGACAACATGTCATGTCACATCACTCAAAGTGACAAGTGATTTGACAATTGACGCGACTAGTGATTTGACGCTTGATGTGACTTGCGTGCCGCGCTCGAATTCGAAATGCGAATGCGCTCGCAATCAATCTCGGGCTCGGGTTCGCTAATTCCAAATTAACGAATTTTCCGTCGCGTCGTAATTAAATGATTACGCCTAGCGAATTCACTATTCACGTCGCTAACGAATTAATTCTAAATTAATTCATTCGCCGGAATTAAAATCCAATTTCAATTCCGCGTCGAAATCCAATTTCTCTCTTTAAACGATATTTTATCCCAGATAAAATATCTCCGTGATTAATCCCAGATTAATTTTCTCTCTCATCGAATTAATCCCAGATTAATTTTCTCTCTCTTCTAAATAATCCCAGATTAATTAAAGTGCGAGTCATACGTCATCGGTGAATCTTCAGGAAGCGACCCATGAGATCTCCGGATATGTTGGCAGCAAATACGGTCGTCGGACTATCCGAACACGTAAGTACCTCGTACTACGTTTATACCGATTTAGAAGACAAGGTTGGCTTCTAGCAAAGCGCCATGCCTACCCAATTCTCCAGAAATATTCTTACAGGAATATATAGATCTATATCAAGCGTAGTATACCGTAGTATTGTGTATATCGGCCCAGTATCGGATAGTCACGTGCTAGGGCTGGGGCTGGATAAGTGTCTGCCCCGTCTGAAGCACATGTCGGATGTCTAGTAACTAGTCTCTATAATCAGATATTCATGACCTGGTCATAATATCATGATTGGATGCGCATCACTCAAGAGCACTAGTACCGTATCCTGCGTGACATCATCTCCACTATGACTGAAGTGATACTTCCGTCTTGACATCACACCCAATACACTACGACTCTCTGATAAACCCAGAAGTGGTGTACGCAGAACCGGTTAAAGCCCTGTACCACCAAGACCAAAGTCTACCGATTATCGTAAGTATTAGCGGTGCAAGTCTCAGGTTAAGACCAAATACACCTACCCTGATGTCGGACTCCCATAGACACATAGTCATAATACCAATGGGATTCCGAGGGGTCTATCCAGAGCGAAGCTGTTTCCCGTACCATCGGTGACAACACAACCTCCTATCGCACTTGCATAAGTATCCAATACTTAAATATATGAGAACTATGCCGTTGTGCCCTCACAACGCGCACAAGTGCAATACTAGCCTATTCCGCATTATCGATGTCCTGTCTCGATAATACTACGACTAGGGATATTTAATGATTTATCCTACTGAGTGGACTGATACTGTCTCATATCATTCTCCACAGGAACAAATCATAGGGACCTCTCATCATTTATATATCTAACGTGATCTAATCACAAATGATAAGAGTGCAATCTCCTTTGTCACATAGTTAATTTGTACAACAACACCATGATCTGTACAAATAGTGACGCTATGGGTCATATTATCCAACAATCTCCCACTTGGCACATAGCCAGTCACTCAACTGTCTAACACCCGAACTATGTACGGTTGGCTCAAATTGTTGAGAAAAGGTTTTCGTCAGCGGATTTGCATGATTATCATCCGATGCGATTTACATGATCATCACATCGCCACGATGTATGATCCGAACGAATCAGATGAATATAGAAGTATATATCTGGATCGTCGATGAGACCTTTAATTCCTTAGTCTGTGCTGATGCCTAGCTCAGCCACTAACAGAACTATATCTAATCTAATTAGATTTATTATCAACCCAAATAGCTTCTATTGCTGCCTCAGCTGCAGCAATAATCCGTATTTGTTGTTTATTCGGAAATCGAATCTTGCTCGGAAGATTTCCAGCTCACTGTTCCGTTATTCAAACTATATAGTACCGTTTGCGACTTTTAGTCGTCTTTATCAGTTATATGAAACTTGCTACAGTGATCCCAGTCACTTCAAGTTCTCCTTCTCCATAGACTGAGACAGCATCCTTAGTTCTCTAAGATACTAATGGATGTTTTTGACATTAATCCAGTGACTATCACTCGGCTTGCCCTGTTTGTGAATCCATATGCTCAAAGCGTATGATACACCAGGTGTTTACATTTTTCAATGTACGGTTTTCTGAGAGTATTTCGAAAGCCAAGCTTTCGCCGATATTTATTTTATGGGAATATCATTTCCAAGAAATGACGTATTATCATTATTTTATAGGACAGCCACTGTCAGTGCGCTCCCACTAACCTTCTTATATATACACTAGAATTATTTTCATTTTGAATTAAATCATACATCATTATGATTATATCAAAACGATAATTCCAAGAACCTAATGCTTGCTTCAATCCAATCATGGATCGAATAACAAGCATTATCCAAATGGATTTACCGTGGCAACAGGTAAAAGGTTGAATCGTAATCAACACAATGTTGATAACGATACCTTTCCGTTAAAGCCTTGCTTTATACGTTGGTATGTTGCCATCCATGTATGTCTTCCTAGAAGACTTTTAAGTACCATTAGGCACAATGCCTTGTGGTACATCAACTAGTATCCAAACTGGTTGATATACATGGAATCCATTTCGGATTATATGGCACTTTGCCATAATTGGGGAGTTGATATCTTGTATCACTTCCTCATACGTAGTCAGTTGGTATTCCTCAATAAGATTCACATCTTTATAAGGTTAGATCAGAAACCCATACCCCATGGTTTTTCCGACTCTATCCGACTTACGCGGTTCTTGTGTATTCGAAGATTAATGGTAATAGTCTCATCCTTGATGAACTATTTGTGTTCCATTAAGATTCGGTGCCTTGAACAGTATTACTCCGATTTCCATCGAGTTATACTATCCTCCCACTTACCACTGCATATCGGTATTCCTATCAGGAAAAATGTATGGTGAGCAACAATCTAATTGTTCTCTTGTGAGGTGTATAAGTATAATACTTACGGTATCCCTAGGATGACCTACATTTGGCACTTATCCTATTTGGGTTTTAGTTTGGTATCATCCAAAGATATGCCTAGCATACCCAAATTATCAGGAATGAGAAACCCGTTTCTTTCCCGTTCATATCTAATATGTAATCTGTCAAACAGATTTTATGGAACTTTATTCAAAATAAGTTCTTGCACTGTTTAGCATATCCGTCGAAGGAAATGGTAGCTCAGAGCGACTCGTGATTAACCTTATCATGTCTAACAAAATTCGGTTAATCTGTTCGGACACACCATCAAACTGACGTGTTCCGGGAGGAGTCCTTATTTGAAAGAATATTATACTCTTTCAAATATACTAGAAAAAATTGTTTAAGTATTATTCATTACGGTCTTACCGTGACGGTTTAATACTTTAGCCGATCTATTTGTCTATTCGTGTCGAAACTCTAAAAGTTTTCGATTTGTGTTTCAAAAGAAACACATAACCATACGCGATGCCACATCCGTACAGGTCACGAAATATTCATATCCATATCTAGCCTAGCTAGACATGGGCCCACTTGCTTCACTATGAAGTAGGGCTAACAGATCGGTGGCATTTACACTTTTACCAACTAAATAGTGTTTTAGGCACTTTCCCCAAATAGACTAGATTCGTAGACTTTATTTGAATGGAATCAAATCAGTCCTGGTATCCGCTCTTCAAACGTGCGGATATACGATTCTTGTTTATCAGTGTCCCTGACAACTATGCCACAATTAAGTTTCTTAACTGATCAAATCAATTTGAGCTATTTATTTGTCATGTTATATATTTGAGATATTATTTATATTCAAAATATAAATCTTGTTAATCACATCTAATGTGTTTATCTCAATATCATCTTTATATAATGAAACACTTTAGTGTTCTAGAATATAAAGGTACACCCGCAGCGGGTTATACGCGATATAGAGATAATGTTTCTAGTCAAACTAGCTACATTATAACAGTTTCTAAATTTAAGTACTAACCCGAAGGTAGTTCCTAAATTCAGATATCTATGGTTAAAACAGCGACTTTCGTCCCGTTTTCAATTCGCAGATAAATCTCAATTGAAGTCAGTATCCTGTTCAAAATAGATTCTGAACATCAATATATATATTTTATGTACCACACTAAGTATCTAAAATCCAATTTTAATACTAGCTGTGAACATAATTATGACAAACATAATGGATTAAGCACTTAAGTTATCATTACATGATCTTCCAAAGATTATGCTCTACTATTTGCTTAACTCTGGGGCTTAGGCATAATACGTTATTTTATCAAATAAAATAACTTATTATTTTTCCAGGACCATCCTGAAATTTATTCCCAATTTGAAAATTAAGTCGTTTAAATACATTTTCACCCAGGATTATGTCTTAAACACTAATCTTTCATTTTTATATCTTGATTCTAATAGTCCAACTATTTAATCAACGATTTGTGGTACTATTTATTATAATGATTATAATAGTCCAACTATATAATCAATATAATCTAAATTAATTAACCTCAATTACATTGATTACTATAGTCCAACTATAAAATCAACTGTAAACTGAAATAATTAATTCAAATATATTGATTAATATAATCCAATTATATATAATCAAATATAATACAGTCCAACTGATTATTAAAACAACAATTTAAATATTAGTCCAACTAACATTTAATCTAACGACGAAATAATTTGAATGAGCGCGTAGTATGGCGAGTAATTGAACGAGTATTGCAAATTCAATTCTTGCCTCCCACTATTTTTCGGCGAGCCACTAACCCTCTGTCGAGTACTCGGGAAACCGTGTTCCTAGTGGGCTAGGATCCCATTAAATATCACACAATCTTGACTTTGGCCAACAAATTGTATGATAATTAACTAGGTAGATCTCGAAGATCAATTGGATCTCATCCAATTCCTAGATCCAGTAGGCGGATATCCAAATCCTAAACATATATCTTATATATGCCAATACATCCAATGTATTACCTAACCTTTTTCCTTTGAATAAACTAGGCCTTGGCTTTGGCACAACAAACCTAGTGATCCCAGTCAAGCGTGGACCCATTGACTATGGAAGCTTCATAATCAATGTCGATGGACAAGAAGTGGTCTTGACTTTGGCCAACAAACCACAACTTGGACATGACACCAATATGGAACAAAGCCTCGTGATTCAAACACATTTTCGACGGATAAGGGCTTGACTTTGGCCAACAACCCATGCCAATCTCGGATCTTGAGTAAGAATCACTCAATGGAAGGAAAAACGCATGATATTTGATGAGGGTTTTTCGCGTGCAAATTGGCTACCAATTTAATTATCTTTGTTAAGGTCTCATCATCACACACCCTTAAACATGCATTCTAAACACATAATAAAACGAGTATGAAAATAAAATAATAATGATATGCGGATGGATACTTTACATTGATCTTAGATCAAATCTCTCATTTTCTCTCTCCAAAGCTAGCACATGTATTTACTTCTACCCGTTACACTACACTTCTAAAGAAACCTCATTTACATTGAGGGGAATAGGTGAGAAGAGAATACAAAGAATATAAAGGTGATAAGGCTGGACACGCAGGTCCAATTTAATAAATCAAATTTATTACAACAATTTCTAAAATTGCCCCACCCGACTAATATCCATCCGATATACATTATTCATGCATCACAACCATGTATTCATACAAGCATGTTATCAATCAATCTAATCCAATTAATTAATCTGATAATTAGTGATCATCCAATGTTCAAACAACGATTTGATTTTTGCTCGAGTCAAACTCGTTTTGCGAATAAGTATTGAAAGTACGAATTCTTGAATTAAATTAAACTACAACATTAAATCCAATTTAACATGTATTTAATACTAATTCACTATTCAATTCCAAATTGAATATTACACTTTATTTAATGAACCTTTACGACTTAAATTCCAATTTAATCGCAATGGGTCTCAAAGCCCAATTAACATCTAATGTTTATTTAATTAAAGTCCAATGGGCTTTTAATTAATTTCTTAAGGCGTGGACTTTTGGTCAACTCGAGTCAAACTGATAACCAAAATCCAATCCGGAGTTACCCCATAAGCCTTTAAATTAATTTTGGCCCATTAGGCCCATTTAAATAATTAAGGTCCATTAAGTCATAATTGGACTTTATGGAAGCGGTTTTGGGCCCAATTGGATCCAACCAAATTGGCCTAAACCTAACTTGGTACAACCAAGCCAAAAAGCCCAATTACAACCTATAAGGCCCAATTTCCAAAATAAGCCCAAATTAATTAACTTATAAAATTCCAAATTCCATAATTAATTAACCTAAGTGTAATGCACAATTGACCACCCAATTAATATTTCTAAAATATCAATTAGCATACTTTATCATGCATTTCTACATCAAATAATGTCCAACACAATTTATTAAAATCAAACCCATTTTACATGCTTTTGTTCTCGGTAATTAGGGGTTTTTCCAATCCGATTCGGTTTCAATCCAATTGAATCCACAATCATCATTTCCCAAATCAATTAAACTCATCTAATGAATCAAAATACAAAAAACACAATGAATTTCATATCCAATTGAATTCGGCCAAGCCTACTTTAATTTGGGAAAATTGTTCCAAATCAAAATTCAATCCAATCAAATTTCAATTCAACATTACCCACTTGTTTCAACTCATCCAATGATCAAACAAACAAAAATTCGCCAAGATATTAGGGTCTCAATTTTCGGCCAACATAAGCAATTTGGGGAAAATTGTTCCTAACTCATTTTCAACAAATTGATCCAATCAATTCTCAATTAAACATACTTTAAGCATTCTAAATAATCCAATTTCATCAAACATGCTCAAAATCAAGTTTACCCAAATTTGTCATGCCCAAAATTTGGGGAAAAATGGATCCAACCAAATTTCATGAAATTGATCATGCACAAAATCAATTCAACCTCATTCAAGCATACTATACTAAACAATTTAATCAATTGATGCTCAAATTGAGTTTACCCAATTTTGTCAACTTTGGCCTACACAAAAAATTGGGGAAATTTGTTCCAAACACAATTTCTTCAAATTGATCTAATCAATCATTAATTCTATCTCATTTAAGCATACTATAACAAACAATTTCATCAAAACATGCCCAAATTCGTTTTACCCAATTTTAACCCTAACTTTTTCATGCTTGTTCAAGGCTCAAGATACCATTGTTGAGTTCCTAATTAGGTCCCAAGAATCATCCAAAACAAGCAATAAATCGCATGAATACATCAAGGAATAATGGCGGAAACATATACTCACAATGATTGGTTTGAGATGCAAAGAACACAAGTCTTTTTCTTCCTCCATCAAGCTCGGTTTTGGCCATCTTGGAGCTACTGAACTGCACGGTGTTGGGCTGTGAAAATCCTCAAAATTTCGGCCATTAAAGACCTCCATTAAAGCTCCAAGCTTTGAGAATCCAAGCTCACAAACTCACTTCCCTATCACCTTAATATAACCCATGTGTGTGTGCTAGCACCATATATTCTTCCTTGTTTCTCATAGATTCGGCCATAAGCCAAAAATTTGGGAAGAAATCGGCTCAAAGCCGTGAGAGGAAGAAGGAGGGAAAAAGAGGGAGATGAAAAAACGTTAAAGGGAGAGAGAGAGAGAAAAAGTGCAATTAGGTTTATATATTTTAATTTCCAAAATTAAAAATAATAACACATTTTACCACTTTTCATCTCTATTAAAAAAATTCCTTTTACTTTTCAAAAAAGCAAAAGTCAAAAAGCAAAAAGTGCTTTTCAATCATCTATCACTATTCACATCAAGTCACTTTAATAAAGTGACAACATGTCATGTCACATCACTCAAAGTGACAAGTGATTTGACAATTGACGCGACTAGTGATTTGACGCTTGATGTGACTTGCGTGCCGCGCTCGAATTCGA
Source organism: Zanthoxylum bungeanum (assembly GCA_019454045.1). NCBI lineage: Eukaryota > Viridiplantae > Streptophyta > Magnoliopsida > Sapindales > Rutaceae > Zanthoxylum > Zanthoxylum bungeanum. The sequence goes on from SKCR01041602.1 coordinate 43,992, forward strand.
AATGCGAATGCGCTCGCAATCAATCTCGGGCTCGGGTTCGCTAATTCCAAATTAACGAATTTTCCGTCGCGTCGTAATTAAATGATTACGCTTAGCGAATTCACTATTCACATCGCTAACGAATTAATTCTAAATTAATTCGTTCGCACGAATTAAAATAAAATTTCAATTCCGCGTCGAAATCCAATTTCATATAATATATCGAATATATTATTTTTACCGATTAATCCAAATTAATCGTTCTCTCTCTTTAAACGATATTTTATCCCCGATAAAATATCTCCGTAATTAATCCCAGATTAATTTTCTCTCTCATCGAATTAATCCCAGATTAATTTTCTCTCTCTTCCAATTAATCCCATATTAATTAATGTGCGACTCATACGTCATCGGTGAATCTTCAGGAAGCGACCCATGAGATCTCCGGATATGTTGGCAGTAAATACGGTCGTCGGACTATCCGAACACGTAAGTACCTCGTACTACATTTATACCGATTTACAAGACAAGGTTGGCTTCTAGCAAAGCGCCATGCCTACCCAATTCTCCAGAAATATTCTTACAGGAATATATAGATCTGTATCAAGCGTAGTATACCGTAGTATTGTGTATATCGGCCCAGTATCGGATAGTCACGTGCTAGGGCTGGGGCTGGATATGTGTCTGCCCCGACCGAAGCACATGTCGGATGTCTGGTAACTAGTCTCTATAATCAGATATTCATGACCTGGTCATAATATCATGATTGGATGCGCATCACTCAAGAGCACTAGTACCATATCCTGCGTGACATCATCTCCACTATGACTGAAGTGATACTTCCGTCTTGACATCACACCCAATACACTACGACTCTCTGATAAACCCAGAAGTGGTGTACGCAGAACCGGTTAAAGCACTGTACCACCAAGACCAAAGTCTACCGATTATCGTAAGTATTAGCGGTGCAAGTCTCAGGTTAAGACCAAATACACCTACCCTGATGTCGGACTCCCATAGACACATAGTCATAATACCAATGGGATTCCGAGGGGTCTATCCAGAGCGAAGCTGTTTCCCGTACCATCGGTGAAACACAACCTCCTATCGCACTTGCATAAGTATCCAATACTTAAATATATGAGAACTATGCCGTTGTGCCCTCACAACGCGCACAAGTGCAATACTAGCCTATTCCGCATTATCGATGTCCTGTCTCGATAATACTACGACTAGGGATATTTAATGATTTATCCTACGTGGACTGATACTGTCTCATATCATTCTCCATCCAGGAACAAATCATAGGGACCTCTCATCATTTATATATCTAAGGTGATCTAATCACAAATGATAAGAGTGCAATCTCCTTTGTCACATAGTTAATTTGTACAACAACACCATGATCTGTACAAATAGTGACGCTATGTGTCATATTATCCAACACCATATTGGTGTCTTGTCCAAGTTATGGTTTGTTGGCCAAAGTCAAGACCATTTCTTGTCCTTCGACATTGATTACGAAGCTTTCCATGGTCAATGGGTCACGCTTAACTGGGATCACTTAGTTTATTGTGCCAAAGCCAAGGCTTAGTTGATTCAGAGGAAAAAGGTTAGGCAATACATTGGATGTATTGGCATATATAAGATATATGTTTCGGACTTGGATGTCCCCCTACTGGATCTAGGAATTGGATTGGATCCAATTGATCTTAGAGATCTACCTAGTTAATTATCATACAATTTGTTGGCCAAAGTCAAGATTGTGTGATATTTACCGGGATCTTAGCCCACTAGGAAACACGGTTTCCCGAGTACTCGATAGAGGGTTAGAGGCTCGCCGAAAAATAGTGGGAGGGAAGAATTGAATTTGCAATATTCGTTTAATTACTTGCCATACGCGCTCAAACAAATATCATTCGTCAAATAAATTAAATGTTAGTTGGACTAATATTTAAATTGTTGTTTTAACAAACAGTTGTATTCAAATAATTCATTTATAGTTGGTTATATAATTGGATTATAGTAATCAATATATTTGATTTAATTAATTATAGTTGATTAAATAGTTGGACTATAGTAATCATTATAATAAATAGTACCGATATAATTGATTAAATAGTTGGACTATTAGAATCAAGATAAAAATGAAAGATTGACATTTAAAACATAATCCTAGGGAAAATGTATTTCAATGGTTTAATTTTCAAATTGGGAATCATTTCAGGATGGTCCTGGAAACTAATAAGTTACTTTATTTGATAAAATAACATATTAGGCCTAAGCCCGGAGTTAAGCAAATAATAGAGCATAATCTTTAGAAGATTTATGTGATGATAACTTTAGTGCTTAATCCATTAAGCTTGTCGCAGTAGACTCATTAATTTCTTTGTCAAAACTAAGGGTTAGATCCTTAAACTATGATATTAAAATTGAAGGATCTTCATAGATCTATTTTAGATCTTAGAAATACTAAATTGCAATAGTAAACTCTTGGAGAGTTAATTACTATTCTCAAGGAGACAAAGTCAAACTTTGTAATTAGGCAAGTAGTGCAGGACGCACCTTACTTCGATATTCTAGAAGACCAAGGCTTGGCGGAATGCTTCTGGAATGTGAAAAGGGCAAATGCAAAATCATTATAATCTTCTATGAAGATAAATGACATATCCCAAAATGTCTGCCTAAATTGTGGCAAACGGGATCGCGGAAGCGTTACTGCCGTTTGGACAAGGCAGACATGAAGGAATTGAAGACGGGCTTGGCTCTGACTTCAAATATGTTTGTCATAATTATGTTCACAACTAGTATTAAATTGGATTTTAAATACTTAGTGTGGTACATAAAATATATATATAATGATGTTCAGAATCTGCTATGAGCAGGATACTGACTTCAGTTGAGATTAATCTGCGGATTGGAAACGGGACGAAAATCACTGTTTCAACCGTAGATACCTATTTTAGGAACTACCCTTGTGTTTGTACCTAAATTTAGAGACTGTTATAATGTAACTTGTTACGACCCCATCCCTAGAGTAGGCCCAACCTTAGAAAAGGGTCTGCGAACCACTTCAGCTCGAGCATATACATGTCATGCAACTGAATTAAATTTTCAAAGAAAATAATTTTCCGCAAAATGAAATTCAATAAACCTCAAATAAATGTTTACAACAAAAGTATGTGAAAAACAAGAAATTATCCAAAACCTTTTATCTTAAAAGCCAAAAGAAATGTCTGGACCAACCCGACTGGCGGTTGTGGTAAACGAGTCAAATCCTAGTACTGATACTGCTACTGTTGCGCTGGCGAACTAATTGAGATGTTTGGGAAAATGGGGTGAGCTTAAATAGTCTAGTAAGTAAAATATTCATACACTCAACATGACCTCACCACTAAAATATGAATATATATATATATATGAAAACAACAATTGTCATATAAGAGCTCTCTCAGACAAAACATATTCACAACAAACACTCAATCAAACAAAGTTTGCAAGCCGTATTCGATATAATAATGGATTGAAACCATTGGGAGAGTATCAACATCTCACCTCCCAAGGTTCCCCAACATATAACCTCGCATAAATGTGTAAGAGGTGGACTGAACCACACAGATTTGCTAACCTCGCCTAACCTCGCATCTCCGACCATTATTATTCTAAATCCGGCAGCATAACAATAATAACACACAACATCCAATACAACACCCCTCATCACACTCTATCAATCAATCTCATCTCAAAGTCACAGAGTACTCAAACACTTCGATTCATAATACAAACATACAGTTATACCCAAAATTTGCATTCACAATTTATGTTCTCATGCTATCAATTACTCAATATAATTTCCAAACATATGTGTATAAATATATTTATACTATATTACGTAAACTCATATATCAAACATCAACCAACAAACATTTATGTTAAGGGAATCATTGTGGATTGTACTTACCTCAATCAACGCAAAAATGCTCTGTATCTATATGTCCTCGCTAAAATCTGGAAAAAGTATAAAATTACGATTAGGTTCCTATATTTTACTAAAATTATGATTTTACCCCTAAACTTTCTAAATTTTAAATTTAATCCCCAATACTCTCCTACATTATCAATTTAGTTCAAAAACTCTCAGTTATCACCTATTACTCACTAAAAATCAGAATTTACAGATTTATGTCCCTAATCATGCCAATTTATGAATAAGTCCAAAACTTCCAAAATCTTACATATACACCCCTAAAACTGTAAAATATACCAGCTCCAACGATTTCAAAATTCCACTACGAGATGATCAACAGACTGTTGGAGTTGGTGCTCGGCGCGCCAAATTTTGTTGTATTTATTGTAAATATGATGTATATTTTATTTTATTCTGAATACAATTAAGTAATTTTCATCAATATAATCTTATATATGGTAAAGGCGTACAAGACCTTAAAATGAATAGTTGTGACATAATTACAAAAGCGCCGCAATATTTCCATAGAAATGTCACAATACAATTCATTCTTTAATTATTCCTAGTCAAGGTTTACATACTTGGTTGGTTAGTAAACTCGTGAGACCGGTACGTGTCGTATATTAGAATTGTTCTAATGGTTTATCTGAGTAAACCATGAGTCTTGGGAGACTCGTATAGACATGTAGGTATTTATTGGATAAATACGGAATGACTCATTTAAAGATTCCTGATAGATGGTACACCAACGTCAATAGGAATCTTTAGGAGTCGAATAACATATTAGCTCATTTGACTTGTGATACCACTGTGGATATGTGAGATATCCTCGATACTTTGATGACAGACACGTCAACGATATTTTAAGATCAGACCTCGGCCTGTTCGTCGAGTATGGACTGATACTCACGATATCATGTGATGTATCCAGAGAGGATCTGTCAGTCCCGTGTACGAGATTAGGTGTCCAATTTGTGATTCTTTGAAATCATTGGCCGAGGTATAATTCGGAAATGAGTTCCGAATATTTATGAAGAATCATAATTATTTTGTGATAGATGAATTGTTCATAACGGAGATTTGGCGTTTAATCTATATCTCCGGAACAATTCGGATAACCTATGACAGAAGGATTATATATGCAATGACTTCGACTTGGATGGTTCAACTCGATTATCTGTGGTCGTCGTAATTTGTGAGTGGACAAATTACGGACATGGAAATAGTTTCCATGACAGATAAACTTGAACCTAGAGAGTCCCGCAATATAAAGTGTACTCGGTGAGCACTTGGGCAATTAATTATGGATAATTCGAATTACTCATAATATACATATGCGTATTAAATAATGTGTATTTGTATACGATATATAATTTAGATTAGATACAACATTATTAACTTATTAAATTTTGTCACTTGTTTTATTGTTATTATTAATTAATTAATTAATTATTAATTATTAATAATAATTAAATGGAAGAATTTTCTTGGAATATTTTTCCATGTATTTATTTTATCTTTTTTGTTAATTAAAATAAATTAATTAATTACTTGTTAATTAATTGATTTATTAGATAAAAATATCTTGAATATTCTTATTATTTTTTGGCAAATTGCGATTGGCCAAACCATGTGTTTTGAACACATGGAATTAATTAACAAAAATCAAATAATTATATTTTGATAAGATCAAAACTTGTGACAAAATTATTGGGCCAAATAAAAAGCAAATTTTGACTAAAAATTAGCTAGAAAATTCGGCCAAAGCATGCTTTTGTATATGAATGAAATTTGTTTCATTTTGAAAAGCTTTATCCTCATCTCATGTGTTGAGAAAATAAAGAAAATAGAGATTAAGGTTTCAAACAATTCAATTAACACCAAAGAAGAAGAAATCAAAGAAATTGGAAGCTTGGAAATTAAAGTAATAAAAGCTCCCAATTTCTAATTTCTTAGGTTTTTGTTCTCAGCATGAAAATATATATTTGATATATATTTTTCATGTCTTAAAAATTATATGTATCTTGGATATTTATATAGATTAAATTTGGTGTTGATTGTTTAAGTATGTGTAGTTAGATTAAAAATTATATATATTTTCTTTATTACGTATGTGTAGTTAGATTAATTAAAGAATTAATCTTAAAATTAAAATTTTCATTCTAGAGTGACGTTACCACTCTAATATTTCCTAGAATTGTTCTTGAGGCTTTTATGTTGTGGTTATTTAATTTGGTGTAAATTAATTGGATTAATTTTGTGAATAAATTGAATTTTGGCATGAAAATTGGAGAAAATAATAAATGGATCAGATCTGAATTGGTCTCTTAAAATAAAATATTTTTCCTGTAAAAATATGTTATTTGGATGATTTTGGATGTGTATTGGGTGGTGGATAACTTCCGGAGATTATTCCGGGGCGAAAACGCGAGAAAACGGTGAAATTCGCGTCGAAACGGGCTCCACGCGTGCCGGCTCTGAACCTAGCGAACTGGGCACTGTTCGGGCAGCCCAAGGGCTGACCGAACACTGCCTGAGTGACCGAGTTTCCCTGGCTCAGCTGTTGGTCAACTGGTTTGACCGTTTGCCCGTTAGGCGTATTATTTGTTGAAAAATATTTTCGTAAAATAATTCGTCGTGTAACAAAATATATTATGTTATTAATTTTTCATAAATAATATATTTAAACTTCTTTGAGTGAATTAATAATATTTGATATTAATTAATTTGCTCGGAAAAATTTTAAAACATTTAAAAACCATTTTCGCCTTTCGCCGCGAGCTTTCGCTGTGTCTATCCCAACAAAATGGTATCAGAGCGTCTGGTCCCATATCCAAAATAATTTTTCATGCCTTAAATATTTGATATTTAATTCAATTTATTTTGCACATGCTTGAGAATTAATTGATTGGATCAATTATTTTGATTGTTTGACCGTATTTGTAAAATCCACATAATAAGGCTTTGTGTTTTTTGAGTGTATTGTACACTAATGGGTCTGTCTCGTCAATACGGATATAAATATTTTTTCAAATACCGTGGTTGTATCTGCCAAAGCAGTGCGGCTATGGTTAATGGAAATTTGTTTATACCGGTAAAACGTATTTGATAAGAAACAAATTCGAACGAACATGCATACCAATAGATGCCAAAGCAGTGAGGTGATGGATTAGTACGTTGGATATGTACATTGACGAGTATTGCCTTGAATACGCTCCATCCAATAGATGCCAAAGTAATGAGGATCGGAAACGGTTCAGGACCTATTTTAAAGAGTCACATTGGATGTGATTGATAATTGTTATCTACTTTCAAATATATGTGGGCACAATGTGCCAAAGCTGTGTGTTCAAATATATTTGTGAGGTCTACTTCCTGCTATAGAATTTAATTTAATTATTGAATTCTCATATTTTGTTTGGGGATTATCAATTTATGTAAAATAGTGGATGACATCCTTCTATTAAAAATCCATGATATGTTGGATGTTTTGTGATATTGGTGAAATTGTTTTATCTGCTAACTCATGTTTCTTTTGTTAAGTTTGTGATGTCAGCTACTACTTCCTCTAATCCGTTTGCACGTGTCTTCGACGCGAACAAACTGACTAGTCCTAAAAATTTTAGTGAATGGGAATTAGATCTTAAGATAGTATTGAGATCGAAAAAGTTGGATTATGTGCTGGATAGTCCAATACCGTTGGATATTGCTCCGGAGTCTACACTTGAAGAAAATGAGACATTTCAGAAATGGAAGGATGATGATCTGAGAGTCAGGTCACTCATTCTCTGTTCTATGTCTCTTGATCTAAAGAGGCAATATGCTGATATGTCTGACTCCTACAACATTATAACTCAGCTTATGGAGCTTTTTCTAAACCAGAAGTAGACCATGGTGCATAGAATCTCTATGGAATTACTCCACGCTCATTTGGTTGATGGCAAGCCCGTGAGTCCACATGTCATGCACATGATGGATCTCTTGGAGCAGCTTCGAAAGTTTGACTTTAAACTGAATGAGACTTTAGGTAGGAATTTGATTCTTGACTCACTCCCAACGGCGTATTCCAGTTCATTATGAACATCAACATGCATGGTATTCGCTGTTCCTACAGTCAGTTGCATATTATGCTCAGACTGCAGAGGAGGACATCAAGAAGGGTGTGCCAACACTCATCTCAAAGTCCTCTTTGCCTAGTTCTTCTTATTCTCAATCTGCGAGATCTGGCAAGAAGAAGAAGAAAAAGGCAAAGAAGATTGGTTCTGGTGTTCCTTCTAAAGGAAAAATTGAAAAGCCAAGCAAGTCGAAGAAGAAAAAAGCTGTTGAGGACAAATGGCACCGTTGTGACAAGATTGGACATTGGAGGCGCAATTGTCCAGACTACATAGCTTCCGTCAAACGAGAGAGAGCCTCCACATCAGATATGTTTATTTTCATTATCATTGATATCTCTTTGGCTTGTGGAGCCATTAGTTCTAGAAGGGTTTTAGATTCTACTAGTCTGACTCACATCTGCAATTCGTTGCAGGGGCTGAGGGTCAGTGTGGGATATAGAAATTGGGCGACGCATGCTGTTCCGGGCTCGCGGCCCGGTTGGGAGTACGGAGTAGCCCACGGGGGACTAAACCGGAGAATAATAGAGTCGCCACCCGGTGTGAACCGGGACAAAGATTTAAGGCCACACTCACCCATCGCAAGGGAAGACCTCAAATCGTTGGGTTCGGAATGGTCCCTTACTTATACCACTTGTAATAAAATGATTTGTTCAATAATCTTACCAAGCCTAAGCAACATATTCCCAAGGATAATTTACTCATAAGTTCGCATGCATAGGTACAAAGCTCATATCTAAGTTTACATCTAACACATTTTTCATGTTTGCATACAACCTATTTGTATATAATCTATGTTCGAATTCATGCATAAAGATATATTGACATACGGAAGACATACAATCTCACATTGGTAGGCACAGAAGCGCAAACACATAGCATTCATACAAGCATGCATATTAGGGAAAGACACTTAAGCGCATAATAAAAATAGATAACTAAAGAGGTAATACAAATGCATAAGGTAAACAAAAGATAACTATATGCTAAGATAGACATGTCGTGATGTGATGCAGGAGGACCTATTTACCGTGGGCATTCGTGCTGCGTTCGTATACGCGTTCGAACGGTAAACAGAAGGTTCGCGTTCATATAGCGTTTGATAACGCGTTCGAACGGGACCAGACAGAAAACATGCGTTCATGTGGCGTTCTGAAACGCGTTCGAACGGGGTTACAGCAACGACCTCCAAAATGCAGTAAACAACATGACACATACATGAACGGATGAATAGATGACATCTATTAAATAATAACGGGCTAAAAGAGCGGCAAAGCATCGTGGTAAAGGATTTTAACCTCTCAAAATAGAGGACCTTTAATCGCACTTACTAAGCCCATGCGTAATCAACACAATACATATAAAAATAAAGACAATTATATCGGACTTTGTATACCCGATTGAACACATCTTACATTCAACCGAAATACATCAATCGGCGCGGCAAAGCATCGTGGTAAAGGGTTTTAACCACTCAAAATAGGGGACCTTTAATCTAACTTACTAAGCCCATGCACTCGATCACATCATTACATAAACAAATAACATGCGGAAATCAAATATCGAATAATAAACAAATCAAAACAACATAAAACGAAATATGCGCCATTTACTCAAGTGGTACGTGGAGTTGTATCCCGAGTACAGATCATACTACCGTCCATTCGGAATCGGTATGAAATTTATGTCCGGGTTTCCATCCTATATACCACAAGAGGCGACACATTTTCCATTTTACTCAACAGCCACAACATACATCATTCCACAATACATGCATTTACTATCTATTCAAGGGCCACAATCATGCATCAATAAACGACTCTCATGCGATAAAAATAAATAAAACAATTTAAAAGATAGATGGAAATAATAGGAAAAGTACCCTTAGGTCTAACCTTTTATGTCGACTTTCGGATTCTCGTTTTACGGCCGTCGGAAGGGCTATCACTCCGCAACTCTTTCGGTTTACTGGATTAACGTCTTAGCTCACTGTTTTGCTTTTTTGGTCGCTGTTTTCACTCCGTTTTGATGCTGTTTCTGGTCACGAATTAGGATTGCTGTTTTATCGCTTTTAGGGCTAAGATGCGGACTGTTTCGGGACTGTTTCGGTGACTGTTATGGCTGTTTTTATTTCGGTTTACTGGCTGATTTTTGGACTGTTTAAGGACTGTTTTGGGTCACTGTTTTGGAGGCTTTTGAGGTGTGTTTTGCTTTGGTTGGAGTGTGATGAGTCTAGGAATTTTGGCTACGTACAGGGTTGCACGTAAATGGGCTGGTGCGTGTGAGTTCATTCAAATGGCGAAAGGTTGTGTTTCTTTGAGGCTGCAGTGTGATTGCTGGTTTTTGAAGCGGTGTGGGGCTGCAGGTTAGCGTGAAACGTGAGGAGTATTTGTGAGGGGGGCAAGTGAGCAGAGGTAGTGACGTTGGTGTGCTCTGGCCGAGAGCTGAGTGAGGAATGCTACGTGAATGTGTTTTTAGAGAGATGAGGGACGTGGCTATGTGAGGGTTTATTACTTGTTCGTGGGTTTGGTGAATGAGAGGGAGCAAGATGAGCCAAGGCTTTAGGGTTTATATGTTTTTGAGAGAGAAGAGAGATGCATTTGTGTTTTTTTGTCGTGAAAGAGGACATAGGGTTGCACCATGTTGTTGTTATTTTTTGTGTCTCTGCCGAGTTAAAGGGGAGAGGAGAGTTAAAGGGGAGAGGAGTGGAGTCTTGGAAAAGTGTTGTTTATATAGACAAGGGCTAGGGTTTATCCTTGCTTAACAAGGAAGGGATTTGGTGCATTCAATTAGGATATGAATTAGTGTCAAACAAGGAAATCCTAAGATTGATTGGGAGACATGTCTTGGCTAGATTAGGAATACAATATATTTAATTTGTTATGATTGATTTTAATTAGGCATGATATTTGAAAAGGTAGGTATATAATATTTTTGATTGATTTTAATTAGGCATGCAATTTCTTTAATTTGTGTAAGTATTTTATTATTTTGGTAGGTGATTATTTAGATTTTATTTGTTTGATTTAATTACACATGTGTTAAATATATATTTAATTAATTATTTTATTTAATTTGGTATATGATTTAATTAATTATTTAATTGGGTTGTATTTTGAGGGCCTTGGGCGTGTGGGCCAATGTGGTGGGCGTGTGGGTTGGCTTTGGTGGGCTTGGTTTGTGTGGGCTAGGTGTGTGGGCTTGCGGGGGTTTTAGGTCAAGGCCAAGGGGTTTGCGGGGATTTTGGGCCGAGGTTAAGTGGTAATGGGTTTTTTTAGGCTAAATGTGCTTCAAAACGGAGGTCCAACGAGCGAGCTTGGAGCTTAACATACGGATAAAATTTAACGAAATGCCGATTCCCTTCCGACAACCGTTTCCCGCAACTTCCTCGACTAAAAAGGTAGTGCCTTGAAATGAGACTCATCATAGGGACTCACATGCAAAAAGGCAATGCCTACAGTCGCCCCCACTTTGATGGGACTTATGCAGTGTGTGACTTTGAACAATCCTATCAAAGTTATGCAATGCATTTCTACTTACCTGGCTCGCCAGCTATTGCTTAACTTACTTGTTATCCTGAGATGCTTTGACCTTTGAGACTTATTCCCGAACTGCATTGAGAGAGAGCATTATTCTCCTGGGCTTTATTCCCGAGCTGTTTTGCAAATGGGCTTTATTCCTCTAGGCTTTGTTCCTGAACTGTGTAGAGATATGGCTTTTTTCCCTTGGGCCTTATTCCCGAGCTGTGTTAAGATAGAGCTTTATTCCCTTGGGCCTTGTTCCCGAACTTTGTTGAACGTGAGCTTTATTCCCGAAATGTACTGAGAGAGAGCTTTATTCTCCTGGCTGTATTCCCGAACTGTGTCAAGATAGGGCTTTATTCCCCTAGGCTTTGTTCCCGAAACTATGTTACGGTAGGACTTTATTCCCCTGGGCCTTCTTCCCGAACTGTGTTGAATGTGAGCTTTATTCCCGAACTGTACTGAGAGAGAGCTTTATTCTCCTGGGCTGTATTCCCGAACTATGTCAAGATAGGGCTTTATTCCCCTAGGCTTTGTTCCCGAACTATGTTAAGGTATGGCTTTATTCCCCTGGGCCTTCTTCCCGAACTGTGTTGAATGTGAGCTTTATTCCCGAACTGTACTGAGAGAGAGCTTTATTCTCCTGGGCTGTATTCCCGAACTATGTCAAGATAGGGCTTTATTCCCCTAGGTTTTGTTCCCGAACTATGTTAAGGTATGGCTTTATTCCCCTAGGCCTTCTTCCCGAACTGTGTTGAATGTGAGCTTTATTCCCGAACTGTACTGAGAGAGAGCTTTATTCTCCTGGGCTGTATTCCCGAACTGTGTCAAGATAGGGCTTTATTCCCCTAGGCTTTGTTCCCGAACTATGTTAAGGTAGGGCTTTATTCCACTGGGCCTTGTTCCCGAACTTTGTTGAATGTGAGCTTTATTCCCGGACTGTACTGAGAGAGAGCTGACTGTGGGCTTTGTTCCTGAATTGCACTGAATGTGGGCTTTATTCTCGAATTGAGCTGACTGTAGGCTTTGTTTCTGAAACTGATATTGATGCTAATGTGGGCCTCGCCCCCAGAGTGTCATACTCAAAACTCAAACTCAAATGGGCCTTAACCCTGGGATTATTACACGACTTCGATACTGTGCTTTTCACCGTTTCTGATTAGCTTGTTCTTTGCCGCTTTCTCTTTTCTTCTTCAAAACCTGCGAATACAAAACAAATACAAAATGAATGCCAAAATATGTTACGTGTATGCATGCATGCATGAGTGTGCTCCATTTTAGAGCGCCATTTTCGGCATCTGTTGTGTGTACTCCATTTTAGAGCGCCATTTTCGGCCTCTGTTATGGTAGCGGTCCATTTCTGAACCGTGTTGTCCGAGAATGTGGCTAATTTTTGAGTCGTTACTTGATGAGGTGGTCTTTGCCGCTACAATCCTACGAATATAAAACAAAAATTGTATGTATATGATATGTATGCATGTATGTATGGATGCATGATGCTGATGTGGGCTTCGCCCCCTAAACCAACACTGATGTGGGCCTCGCCCCCAAATTGACACTGATATGGGCCTCGCCCCCAAACTGATACTGAAATGGGCCTCGCCCCCAAACTAATACTGATATGGGCCTCGCCCCCAAACTGATGCGGATGTGGGCCTCGACCCTCGGGACTCATCCCCAAACTGATACTGATGTGGGCCTCGGCCCTGGGAATCATCCCTAAACTGATACTAATGTAGGCCTCGGCCCTGCGACTCATCCCCAAACTGATGCTGATGTGGGCCTCACCCCCAATTGATACTGATATGGGCCTCGACCCTCAGGAATCATCCCCAAACTGATACTGATGTGGGCCTCGGCCCTGGGACTCATCCCCAAACTGATACTAATGTAGGCCTCGGCCCTGGGACTCATCCCCAAACTGATGCTGATGTGGGCCTCGGCCCTAACTGATACTGACATGGGCCTCGCCCCCAGACTGATACTGATATGGGCCTCGCCCCAACTGATACTGATATGGGCCTCGCCCCAAACTGATACTGATGTGGGCCTTGCCCTCGACTGATACTTATATGGGCATCACCCCCAGACTGATACTGATGTGGGCCTCACCCCCAACTGATACTGATATGGGCCTCGCCCCCATACTCATACTGCTGATATGGGCCTCGCCCCCAAACTGATACTGATATGGGCCTCGCCCCCAGACTGATACTGTTGATATGGGCTCGCCACCAGACTGATACTGATATGGGCCTCGCCCTTGTGATTCATTCCTGAAGACCGCTGACATTGTACTGTTGCTGCTTCTGGTTGGCTTACATTTGACGCTTTCTCTTTTTCTCCTTTGAAACCTTTTATTACAAAACAGAACAAACACAAAAATGATGCAAATATGTTACGTGTATGCATGAATGCATGATTGAGTTTCCTATCCCGTTGGGCTAGGTCTTCTGCCGGTACTCTTGGTGGCTGCTCTCTCTTTTGACAAGTCTGCCATTTTCCCTAACCAATGGGTATCTATGATGGCTTTGAAGACAAAAGGGGGTTAACATGGTGCATGTATGCATGAGGTGCATGTGATGCATGAGATGCATGCGATACAAGAAATATATCAACTCATTAAAATTTTCACACAAATCGGCCCATCATTATTTTAGAAGCTTTTGGGCTAACTGTCATAGGAGTGAACTCATCCCAGTTTAAATGGCCCAACAAGTTCACATCTCATGGCAAGAAGTCCAACCATATCCAAATGATAATGCTCCCAAACACAAACATACAATGGCCCATTGGAGTTTTAGAAGCTTTTGGCCCAATCATCGTAAGATACGTTCTTGTCCCAGTTGAAATGGCCCAACAAGCCCATACCTCATGTCAAAAGGTCCGAATGGATCCAAATGGCAATGTTCCCAAACACAAGCATACATAAATAATTTCTACAGGGTGGCCCATCAATATTTCAGAAGCTTTTGGCCCATTTGTCATTGGATACGAACTCGTCCCAATTTAAATGGCCCAACAAGTTTACATTTCTGACAAGAAGCCCAACTGCATCCAAATGAGGATGGTCCACAAGCACACGGAAATAGTTGCTATAGGCCATATAATTCCGGTCTACGTGTGGGTTTGCGGGAGTGTAGACAAAGACTCTCACTGGCGAAGGATTACCCACAACTAGGTCTCCCCACTCAAGGGTTCGAGCGACCAAGTGAGCGCACCTTTTTTATACCTTACAGTACGTTCCAACGAGTTATGGTGTGTGACTGACTGTAAAATGGATTTCCCGTTGTAGATTCCCCAGAGGGAGGGTGGAGCGAGGCTCTCTTAAGTACCCTAGCCTCTTAGGCTCTTATCACTTAGTGACAGGAATAAACAACGGGTCCTCCAAATTAGTCCAACACAATAGGCGACAAGTAGATGATTATCTAGGTATCTTCACAGCTTTTCCTTCTAGAAAGGTAGTGAGTGAAGGAAGACACCAAACCATTACCGAGCCTAAACAATATGCCTTTGATTAAACCCCTTTTAACTCACAGTAGACACAGTTAATTAAAGCACAAATCATAA
>SKCR01041603.1:0-59250 GCA_019454045.1 Zanthoxylum bungeanum
TAACAATTATTTTGACTTTAGATCGGTGCTAGAATTCCCGACAATCGCCTACGCCGTGAAGAGCTCTAGACTCATCATAGCACTATGAGTGGAGTACTTGATTTTAGATTTATTTTTTCATTTACTGAATTTTGTTATTTACGATGGATTTATGATTTATTATGAGCTTTAATTTAAGATTTGTGGATTTTTTTGGTTTTACACGATTTAAGATAGTTTATGGGATTATATGAAAATTATGAATCAGATAATATATTTATGGTTCTTTTTTATGAGTTAATTTTAGACATGATGAGATTTGATTTTGATAATTATGATTTATGTTCTGTTTTTGGAATTGACGGAAATTGTTGGAATTCATAGGTACTCAATTATGCCAAATATATAAAACCATCCATAAATATGGTAATAAAGTTTATTAATAATTAGTTCATATTTAAATTACTCTCTCATATAATATGGGTAAAGTATCAACTATGCCAACCAAGATGAGATTGTTTACAACGAGTCAAGACACCCACAAATATAAGAAAAAATTAAATATTAGTATTCAGATTACAATTCATATATTATAATATAAGTAAGATTAATCCATATTCTTATATTAAGAGTTTCACCCTTCACCCCAACAAAATGTAATTAGTTACTCATTATTTGAATAAAAACATGCATAATTTTATTAATAATAAAAAAATTACAACAAAGACTGAAAAATAAAACATGCAAGAGCCGGTCTCCATGAAATCTCAGAGAGAAAGCTTGGAAAATGGCTGAAGGAAAGATGTGTTGAGCATCATTTACTTATAGTGGATGCTCTACATCTTCAACAATTGTATTATTACAATTGTTGAAATATTTGCATGGGGAGAGGGACCATCCACCGAAATGTGGATGGCAACCCTCCACCATATTAGTTTTTTTTCACTTTAATAATTAAAATTACATATAACATACTTTGGATTTTTCATCAATATCGACCTTGAAAACCTCAGAACTAGAAAATCCTGTAAATTAAAATGTTGTAGATATTTGAGTATTCTTTCATCTAGAATTGGAATTTCCTCAATCTGATATCGACCTTGAAAACCTCAGAACTTGGAATTTCCTAAATTGTACACTGTTAGAACGCATTTTCGAATTTTTGGCCTCTAAAATCCAAATGTCACGTCCATTTTTTTAGTTATGTATCCAAAATATTATTTCACTTACATAAGAAATAAAAATCACAATAAAAATATATATAATATAAATTTAATTATTATTTCATAAATATGCTAAATTAAAAGGATTAATGAAACTATAAGTGTAAAATGATTACTTTTTCTTTATCAAATGTATACTTTTTAGTGTTCATCTGTAACACCCCGGTAATCCCGATGACTACTAAGTTATGGATGGAATAATACATGATATGAATCATTTCCAAGCATGTATATGCTCATGAAATTACTTTTTGGACATTCGGCAAATTCCTTACAGTTCCGATGAGGAATTTAGCTTACGTTTCATTCTGCACTGCCCTTTGTATTTGGGACATAATATTTTCATACAATCTCTGATTTTTATACATTTTATATCATCAGA
The DNA here is from genome assembly GCA_019454045.1 of Zanthoxylum bungeanum. Lineage (NCBI taxonomy): Eukaryota > Viridiplantae > Streptophyta > Magnoliopsida > Sapindales > Rutaceae > Zanthoxylum > Zanthoxylum bungeanum. The sequence goes on from SKCR01041603.1 coordinate 1,585, forward strand.
AAGCTAAGATCGGGACCTACAATTTCTGCGTTGGATATTGTTCCAAATTAAAATCAGATATAGGTCAAAATGCAGCTCAAAAAGTTTAGATGAATAGTACCCAATGAATAATCTGGAGAGTTCTCAAAGTTTCTAATTTTTTTTCATTTAATTATTTTACAAATAGCCCCTAGTATAAAAAGGGAACACTATTCAATCATCCCCAGTATTTGAGGAAGATGGAAACCATGAGAAGAAATAAGAAAGAAAGGAAATAAACAAGGGAAGCCAATTCTTACCAAAATCTAGAGGGAAATAAATGGAGGTCAACTCACAACAAGCTAGGAAGGGGAATAGGAAACTTAGAAGATTTGAATAATGAAGGAAATCAAGTGAAATAAGGTAAGGAAATCTTGACCCAAAACTTGGATTGTGGAATTTTGATGGTATGATCCTATGTTAGAGTTATTGACATGTTAGGGAGTGCATTTAGATGAATAATAAACAAAGAAATTGATTATATTAAGAAATGCCTAAATTTTTGGAAATCCTAAATGTTAAGCTAAAATAAGATTTATGAGATTAGAAGTTTATCTTGATGATGGATTGTTGGTTTAGCACGTATAAGTGTTGAAATTAAAAAAATAATTATATGAAAGTTGTAGAGTGGGATGTTGGTATTGCATTTTGGATATTGGCAGTGAAAGGTTAAAGGTGGCTTGTAATCACGCCAACATCGTGACGTTCAACACCCAACGTCGTGATCCGTAACGAGAAGAGGCTCTGCCTTGGATCTGATCAGGTAGACGTCGCAACACGTAGCATTTGGCGTCGCGATGCGAAACAGAGCATGCTTTCTCCTTGGGTATGCTTGCGTGGATATCGCGACACGCCAGACCCGGCATCGCGACGTGAGACAGAAATAATTTCATTCCATTTCATAATCATCATAGGAAGTTAGAGGGTACCTTAGAGGTTTCATATATCACATGTATAAGCATCCATTACATCCATGATCATGATTAACTTCCTACTGTAAATATGCTAATCATACTAGAATACATGACGATTTTTTTTTTCCGCGGGGGACTCCCTAGTCGCATCCAGGAATCAAGGGCCATAAAGATTAACCAGTGAGTGCATTTCATCATTCCAACTTGAGATTTATTTATTATTTTTGACTCAAGATTTACTTTTAAGTGCATTAGAGCGTTAGCCAAGATGATTTTCAGTTATTTCATAAATGAGAAATGTTTTAGAAAATTTTGATTTTAAAAGTATGATTTTGATGATTTTCGGAGGCATGGGGGAAAAACCCATCTCAAATGTAACTTGACACGGATATGGAATTGATGAATATAAATAATGTGTGCACACGTAGTTCAGGACTAGTGGGTCAATGAGACGTAATGCCCCTAGATCCTAGATTCATTTTCAGGAGGGTAGCATAGAGCAGCACCCCCGGCTATAATTTAGTGGCTTGGGGGACGTTGAGACGTAACACCTTAAGACTACTGGTTTAGGCATATGAGGGGACGGCGAGACATAACGCCCAAATGCGTCAGAATTTTAGAGATAGATTCATAGAGACAGTTTTTTAGAGAAAAGATTTTCAGAAGCATGGTTTTCAGAGACGATGATTTATGAAAGTGATTTTCAGAAAGAACCGATTTAAGAAAAAGTTTGGAAAAAAATCAATTTTACAGAAAATTCAAAATTTCACAGACGGAAAAGAGTTTTCTGAAAGGATAATTTCAGTGAGATGATTTCTGTTTTAGAACACTGAATTTTTATAAAGCATTTCAGTTTCATTTTCAACTGTCCACTCACTAGGTCGTTCAAACGATTTAACCTCCCCCAATCCAGTGTTTTTATTTTGTAGATATACCTGGAGGATGAGCTCGAGATGATGAATACTGATGGCAGTCACTAGGGTGTGTGATCCATCAGGTCGAATATAGAGGTCCAGTCAGAGTCAAATTAAAGTTGCATGTCAATCATTGGTATTATATAATTCATTTTTCATGTGCTTATGGTGTCTATGAACAATGATATAAAGATAAGTTTCACATACAATTATGAGAATGAAAGATTTCATAAGATATTGTTGAGTTGGGCAATGGTCCCACGCATGAGTTTATATTTGAGATGTGATCAGTTGTAGTCAAAGATTCGGAGACTTAGGGGGATAAGTCGGCCTATTCCCTGCCGGTAGCATCTCTGGGAGAGTGATGTTATAAAGGTGGTATCAGAGCATGGTTTAGGGAGTTAGTGACTGCAGTAGATAGAGTGTTGGGGTATTATATATGTAGTATGCCCGAGATATTGTATACGAGGCACTACCTTTCCAGTATTCAATCCTCGAGTACGTCCTCAAGCCCTATAGACAGGTCAGTAAGAATTCCCAAGTTATTCGAATATTCTTCCTTATGAAAGCAACAATACTTCTTATTCTCGTTGAAAATCCTTCCGTAATCATCTTAAGTTACTAGCAGAAGTTCAAGATAAGTTATGAGAATAGATAGTGAAATTCTAAGAATATTCACCCGGAGGAGTGAAAAGAGAAAGAGAAAGTTATATGAATAGTAACGAATGATGTACAAATATTAAAAGCAAACAAAGACGATAGAAGGTAGAGATCCATAATGAGATAATAAAGAAAATGCCAGATTTTGTAGTAGTAAGGGGAATATAGTAAGCTTGAGCAGGAGTAAAATATCGAGTAGACCTAAGTAAGGTTCCTTCCCTTATAGTAAGACTCTTTCTCTCCTCAGAAAATTCTTTCAGATAGATTCAATAGCCTATGAGTACCTCGTATAGATAGCAAGTTCCTTGTATAACGAAGGATAATCAGAAAGATAAGAGAAGCAAGAAATCAGGATTAGCCGTGGGATTTCCCAATAGATCTGAGATACCAAAAGAAGGACGTAGAGATTCTAGACACTTAAACCCAGGCCCGTAAGAAAACAAAATGAATGTCGTAAGGACAAAATGATTAGTTTCCTCAATCAAGAAACCTGATGTAGATACAGCCCTAAACTACCTATAATTCGAACTTCTCAGTGGTACCGGTTAAGGAAGTTATCCTGACAGATTCTATCTCATACCTATCCTACATGAGTAATGGACTCTACCAGGACATAGAATATCAGAGCGAGAACACCGAAATATATTGAGATATAAAAATTATTACCCCATCTTTAACTAGCATATAAAGAGAAAACCGTAAGGAAGCTCGACAATGGTGTATTCTAAAACAGAAATAGAAAATACTTAGCGATAGATCACCTAGAAAACATTCAAGGAAATTTATGAAGTTAGAAGGAAGAGAACTCAAAATAATTCAAGAATCCAGGCGAGTCAGCACGAGCTTTTCAGTACTAGTAAAAGTATATAATATAGACCAAACGTAATTGAAACCTATAACAGACATAAGAATAGATAAAAAAACACTCAATAGTTAGTAAAACGTATCATTACGGTCAATAAGAGTGAATGTCATAGCTATAGCCCAAAGCAAGAACAAAGATTCAGAAAGCAGCCAAGAAGAATAAACCACCACTAGCCTCGGTAGCTCAACTTATAGCCAAGAGAAAAGTTATGGAGATAAATTACATAGAAGGGTGCAGGAAGTATTAAGGAATTTCAGTATATATAGTAACAATAGATAATGTAGTTTGAGATAGTAATGTGATTGGAAACCTTAGAATGGTTAATAAAATTTATGGAACCTTAAGACATGAAGAAGTCGATGCAAATCCTAACAGAATGAACGATAACTCTAATGTCAAGTAGCCACCACCCCAGTAACTGTATAGACACCTAACCAGTCCATCACTGAACTTAGACAAATAACAATAATGAATATTCATAGATCTATACGAAATACATATAGTCACCCCTCAAGTTAGAGCCTAGTAAGGATTTGAACAAGTAAATGAGAATACTTAATGGGACAGACAAATCATAAGACAGCAAGACAGTCGAACCAAGTAGTTCAACAAAACTTGGATAATGACCATATGATAGTGATATTCTATACGAGATGGATTAGTTCAACAACAAGCCAAACTAAAATTGAAAGTAATAATCAAATCCATTATGGGAACGTGGCCTCAAAGAAGGTAAAGGTTCAAATGGGTAAAGGAAAGCAAAGAAAGTGATCCTCAGCAATGTAATATACGAATTATATAGAGAATCTATTATACTGGAATGGAAAAACAAGTAGGAGAGTAGCACCTGAACCAAAGTTGATATAGAGCTTCCAGGGAAGTAATGACTTAAGAGGGTTAGGAAATAGAGATTAGTAGGAAGAATTACAGAGGAAGCATAATAGAGCTTTCAGAAGAGCATGAACCTTGGGGAGGTTCTCAGTAAAAGGTAGTATGATCCATAGACAAAAAATAATCAGGAGTAAAGTTGAAGGAGATCATTCAGGTAGATCCTAGCAAGAGTACCCTATAGTGGGAGCCCAAGATCAGACATGAAAATAAGAGAGCCCTATGATTATAAACGAGCAGCATGTGCAATTACAGCACATGTAGCTAGTGCGACCACCACAACCAGAGAAAACTTCGGGACCAGCCCCACCCTCCCAACCCTTATTAGATAATAACAATGATGGCGGACCTCGATGTTCGTTTCGATAGTATTCCCAGGAATAAGTGAATTCGTGGTATAATATAGTATTCTATAAGGAACAGTAAAATATATTTAAAGGATAATACCCTTGGATAAGAAGACAAAGATATAGATCACAAAAGTTTCAGGTATAGAATAAAGCAGAAGAGATGACAAAAATAACTTTAAGCAAAAGGATTTGAGGTGAAACTGTCGAGGTAAGACGACAATAGAAAAAGATACTAGATAAACAGTGACCAAAAAACATAAGTGTTAAGATAGACTCTCGATAAAAAAAAATCAGTAGAGCTATAGAATGACTAGGAATGCCTATATTAGTGTCGAAATAAGACTGGAATTACATTAGATAGGAAACAGAAGGAAGACAAGGAGTATAGCCATATGATCCCTTCGCAACGCACCACTACGAATTATGCTTAAGATGACTTGAAATGAATTTATTGAGGTGTAACGTAAGACGGCCAAAGAAAACTAAATACAGGAATATTGTTGAGATCGGGACAACACCTGACCAAATTAGACCATGAGAATAACTTAAAGTGGGATATTCTAAAGTGTAACTAGGCAAGAAAAACAAGTTAGTATGGAAGACAGTTGACTAGATTTGTGATAGCAATGAATCTAAGGTACGAAAAATAGTTTGAGCATTACTAGAACTAAATCATCACTGTCGACGTTAACAATAAGGACATACAGTTGTTTTCAAGTTTTAATTACCTATTCAGCACTAGTAGATATATAGTTGACATAGCAACGAATTATTCCGTTAAGTTTAGGCCAACTAGAAGAAGACAGTCAGAGAGATGGCAAGAATTAGTATTTTGGATTTAGAGAATATCGAAAAACTGTGATGGTAAACTTAAAGCATATAAAGAGCTTGATTATGAACAAAGAGAACCTAAGCCCTGGAGATAGATAGGGATACGAGAATATGAAAGTAGAAATTGATAGTAGTTTAAACTTAGCAAATGAAAATAGAGAGTTAAATAGATAAACTAGTAGTATGAATGCTAAAGTCGAATCGAGTAGATGGATCTGAGGAAGTATCAAGTATGATCATTTTAATAGCGACAAATATTACTTTTGTATACATTTACCTCAGATCTAAGATAGAACGTAAATGACTCTAGCTATAGAAGACACAAATGTCCTTAGAGACGTGGGAGCACTATCTGCGAAGAATTCAGATATGTATTCAGTAAGATTACATGACATAACGACTTAGGTATGAATGTGCTTCTTATGTGAGCAGATTGGTATAATTTCCCGTATAGATTAAGTATTGTTAATGAGGATTAATGATTCAATTGGAGTAGTTGTGGGTACGACCATATGAGCACAAGTGCATCAAATACAGTTAGGACCTTACAAGTTAAGTGTGCTTGGGTGGAAGCAATAATGAGATGAGTGACCGTCAAGGAAATCTGAAGAAGTATTAAATCTTTAAAGAAAAGAATAAGATAAAGTAAAATACGGTCATAGTGTATCAGACAGAAAGAGGTGATTCACTCGGGCACTAGTTTGAGAAACACTTAGGTTCAGACCATAAGAGATTGAGTACTTTTAGAACACCCTTTAGGACGTAATGAAGTGTAGAATAAGAGATAGATAAATTTTATGGATGATAAGTTATGTGAAGGAATACATCTTTGTATAGACAATATATATACTATACGGACTTAATTTCCACACTAGAATAGGGTTTTTGAAGGAACTTCCAATGACTAAGTATTTAGCTATAAGAATCGAATAGAGTATATTGAGAATAAGACATTTTCAGAAGTCATAATACAAAATTCTCAAGTAGAATAGTAGGATGGAAGTAAGGAGGATAACAGTAGAGACCAAATGTTTTCAAACCAAGACGGACCTAAGAAATTCAACATCAGAATGGATTTAAGGACGAATCATATTTTGGGGGGGGGGGGAGTTTATAACACCCCGATAATCCGATGACTACTAAGTTATGGATGGCATAATACATTATATGAATCATGTTAAATTACTTTTTGGATATTCGGTAAATTCCTTACAGTTCCGAAGTGGAATTTAGCTTACGTTCCATTCCAAACTGTCTTTAGTATTTGAGGCATAAATTTTCATACGATCTCTGATTTTTATGAATTTTATATCATCAGAAAGCTAAGATCGGGACCTATAACTTATGTGTTATATATTTTTCCAAATTCGAATCAGAAATAGGTCACAAACGCAGCTCAAAATTTCGGATGAATAGTATCCAAAGACTAATCTAGAGAGTTCTCAAAGTTTCTAATTTTTTTCATTTAATCATTTTACAAATAGCCCTTAGTATAAAAAAGGAAACACTATTCAATCATCCCTAGTATTTGAGGAAAAGGGAGATCGTGAAAAGAAAGAAAAAAGAAGGAAGAAGGGAAATAAATAGGGGAAGCCAATTCTTACCAAAATTTAGAGGGAAATATATGGAGGTCAGCTTACAACAAGCTAGGAAGTGGAATAACAAGCTTAAAAGACTTGAATAGTAAAGGAAATCAAGTGAAATGTGGTAAGAAAATATTAACCCAAAACATGGATTGTGGAATTTTGATGGTATGATCATTTGTTAGAGTTATTGGTATGCTAGGGAGTGCATTTTAGGTGGATAATGAACAAAGAAATTGATTATATTAAGAAATACCCAAATTTTTAGAAATCCTAAATGTTGAGCTAAAATAAGATTTATGAGATTAGAAGTTTATCTTGATGATGTAATGTTGGTTTAGCATGTATAAATATTGAAATTAAAGAAGTGTTTATGTGAAAGTTGTAGACTGGGATGTTGGTATTGCATTTTGGATATTGGCAGTAAAGGGTTGAAGGTGGCCTGTAATCAAGCCAGTGTCGTGACGATCAACACCCAGTATGCGACGCGTAACGAGCAAAGGCTCCACCTCGGGTCTGATCAGGACGGCATCATGACACGTATCGTCTAGCTTAACAGAGCATGCTCTCTGCCTGGGTCAGTTTGCATGGGCATCGCGACGTGCCAGACCCGGCATCGCAACAAAAGATAAAAATAATTTCATTCTATTTCATAATCATCCTAGGAAGTTAGAGGGCACCCTAAAGGTTTCGTATACGGCATGTATAGGCATCCATTACAGCCATGATCATTATTAACTTCCTAGTGTAAATATGTTAACCATACGCGAATACATGACATAATGTTTTTCCAAAGAGGACTCTCTAGTCGCATCCGGGAATCAAGAGCCATAGAGATTAATTAGTGAATGGACTTTCTCTAATTAGTTTAGGACTATAGGGACGACGGGACGTAGCGCCTTTATATCCTAGATTCAGGGTCAGGAGGGTAGCATGGATCATCACCCCCGTCTCTAGTTTAGTGGCTTGGGGAACGAAGAGACATAACGCCCCAAGATCACTAGTTTTGGCGTATGAGGGGACGGTGAGACATAACACCCTAATGCTTCAGGATTTCAAAGATAGATTCACAGAGATAAGTTTTTAGAGAAAAGATTTTCATAAACATGGTTTTCAGAGATCATGGTTTATGAAAGTGATTTTCAGAAAGTATCGATTTAAGAAAAAGTCTTGGAAAGAAATCAGTTTTATAGAAAGTTCAAAGTTTCACAGATAGAAAAGAGTTTTCAGAAAGGATAATTTCAGTGAGATGATTTCTGTTTAGAACACTAAATTTTTATAAAGCATTTCAGTTTCGTTTTTAACTGTCCACTCACTAGGTCGTTCAAACGATCTAACCCCCCACTCCCAGTGTTTTTTTTGCAGGTATACCCGGAGGATGAGCTTGAGAGGATGGATACTGATGGCAGTCACTAGGGTATGTTTTCCACAAGGTCGAATATAGAGGTCCAGTACAGTCAGAGTCAAATTAAAGTTGCATGTCAATCATTGGTATTGTATAAGTCATTTATCAAGTGCTTATGGTGTATATGAACAGTGATGTAAAGATATGTTACACATACAGTTATGAGTTTGAAAGATTACATATCATGTTGTTGAGTTGGGCAATAGTCCCATGTATGAGTTTTATATTTGAGATGAGATTAGTAGTAGTCAGAGATTCAGAGGCTCAGGGGGATAGGTTGGCCTATTCCCTGCCGGTAGCATTTCCGGGAGAGGGATGTTACATCATCACACTCCCCAGCCAGCTTATTACTAGTCCATAGTAATTTAAGCGAAAACTAAAAAGATAAATTCTTATCCAAGTTCGTAATTATTTTATTTCTTTCTAAATTATCAAAAAAGAAAATTCTCCTATGCCCTTCTTCCATACACACATAAGAAAAAGTACCAATCAATTCATTGTGCCCACAATATTCACAGGTCTTGTTGAAAATACAGTAATATTTTTGTCCTAAAATTATATTAGAGCTCACACTTTTTTTGACAATTGGAGTTTATTTATAAATACATAAATAGTTTTTTTGGATTATACATCTTGAATCCTTATAATGAGTTTTGGGCCAGTGATTCCCAAACTAGTTGCCTTTAGGGCACTAGGTGTTAGAACACTACTACAGAGTTAGTTACTCGGATCTCCGTTGTCAAAAAAATGTTTGATTCCCTTAAGCTTTCTCTTTGACCAATGTAATGAGCTTTGGGCCAGTGACTCCCAAACCAGTTGGCCTTAGGGCACTCAGTGTTAAAATACCCTTATGGACTTAATTTCTTGAGTTGGAGAGGCTACGAAATCGAACTTATTCACACATTTATTTTTACAAACTCAAGTTCTACCGTTTTACATGAACAATCACTGCTTGCTGAGGCAATGTTGGAGTTTCTACGGCCCCAAGGATCGAATACAAAGCAAGAAATAAACATGCGAATACATCACGGAGTTGAGGACTACTCACATCGATCGGTTGAGCGACGCTATGACGAACAAAATCTGATTTGTGCTCACTGTCACAGCTCACGGCAGTGCATATTTTGATATCCTCCATTTCGGCTTCAAGCTTCGTCAAATGATTCCCAGCTCATGGGTGGACTTCCCTATCACATTCGCATGACTTCGTAGTGTGCTAGCACTCCCGATTTTGCCACAAAATCGTGACTTTAGCTTCCCATTTTTCTCTTGGCTCACGGCAGTTCACTGCCAAACCAGAAGAAAGAATCAGCCCCAAGGGCGTGAGAGAGGAGAGAAATTGGAGAGGAGAGATGTGTGTTTTATTGTTGGAAAAGTGTATCTAATACACTTATATATTTTCCATAAAATAAATAAATGATTTACCAATCTTTTGGCTTTCCAAAAGTCAAAGGCTAAAAGCTTTCCAACAACTCCAACAACTACCATCAATCAATCAAATTGTCACATCACTCAAAGTGACATGTGATTTAATGCTTGATGTGACTAGCGATTTGACGCTTGATTTGACTAGCGTGCCGCATTCAAATTCGAAATGCGAATGTGCTCGCAAACATTCCCGGGCTCAGGTTCGCTAATTCCAAATCAACGAATTTTCCGTTGCATCGTAATTAAATGATTATGCCTAGCGAAATCACTATTCACATCGCTAACGAATTAATTCTAAAGTAATTCGTTCGCCCGAATTAAAATCTAATTTTAATTCCGCATCGAAATCCAATTTCGTTTAATATATCGAATATATTAATTAATCGATTAGTTCCAAATTAACTGTTATCTCTCTTTAATTGATATTTTATCCTAGATAAAATATCTCCGCAATTAATCCCAGATTAATTTTCTCTCTCTTCTAATTAATCCCAGATTAATAAAAGTGCGAGTCATACGTCATCAGTGAATCTTCGGGAAGCGACCCATGAGATCCCCGGATATGTTGGTAGTAAATTCGGTCGTCGGACTATTCGAACACGTAAGTACCAAGTACTACGTTTTACCGATTTACAAGACAAGGTTGGCTTCTAGCAAATCGTCATGCCTACCCAATTCTCCAATAATATCCTTACAGGAATAAATGATCTATATCAGGCGTAGTATACGTAGTATTGTGTATTTCGATCCAGTATCGGATGATCACATGCAAGGCCTGGGGCTGGTACAATGTCTGCCCCGTACGAAGCATATATCAAATTACGAGCAACTAGTCTCTTTATTATCGGATAATCATGACCAAGTCATATTATCCCGACGGTTGCAACCTTTTTAGAGAACCAGTTCTGTATCCCTACGTGATCATCATCTCCATATGACTGGAGTGATACTTCCGTCTTGACATCACACCCAACACACTACGATTCTCGATATACCTAGAAGAGGCGTACACAGAAACCGGTTAAAACCCTGGACGACCAAAACCAAAGTATATTGATTGTCGCAAGTATTAGCGGTGCAAGTCTCAGGTTAAGACCAAATACACCTACCCTGATTTCGGACTTCCATAGACACACAGTCATACTACCAGTGGAATTCCGAGGGGGGTCTATCCAGAGCGAAGCTGTTTCCCGTACCATCAGTAAAACACAACCTCCTATTACACTTGCATGAGTATCTTATACCCAAATATATGAGAACTATGCCGTTGTGCCCTCACAATGTGCACAAGTATAATACTAGTCTTTTACGTATTTATCGATGTCCAATCTCGATAATACTCTGACTAGGGATATTTAATGATTTATCCTTCGTGGATTGATACTGTCTCATATCATTCTCAATCCAGGAACAAATCATAGGGACCTCCTATCATTTATACATCTAGGTGATCTAATCACAAAAGATAAGAGTGCAATTTCCTTTGTCACATAGTTAATTTGTACAACAACACCATGATCTGTACAAATAGTGACGCTATGGGTCATAATTGTCCAACAATCTCCCACTTGGCCTATAGCCAGTCACTCGAGTGTCTAACACTCGAACTATGTACGGTTGGCTCAAACTGCTGAGAAAAGCTTTTGTCAGCGGATTTGCATGATTATTATCTAATGCGATTTATTCGATCATCACATCGCCACGATGTATGATCCTAACGAATCAGATGAATATCGAAGTATGTAGCTGGATCGTTGATGAGACCATTAATTCTTTAGCCTGTGCTGACGCCTAGCTCAGCTGCTAACAGAACTATATCTAATCTAATTAGATTTGTTATCGACCCAGAAGGCTTCTATTGCTGCCTCAGCTGCAGCAATAACCCGCATTTGTTATTTATTCGGTAACAGTATCTTGCTTGGAAGATTTCCAGCTCACTGTACCGTTATTCAAACTGTATAGTACTGTTTGCGACTTTTAGTCGTTTTTATCGGTTTATGAAACTTGCAACAGTGATCCCAGTCACTTCAAGTTCTCCATCTCCATAGTTTAAGACATCATCCTTAGTTCTCTAAGATACTAACAGATGTTCTTAACATCAATCCAGTGACTATCACTTGGATTGGCATGTTTGTGAATCCATATGCTCAAAGCGTATGAGACACCAGGTCGCGTACATTTTTGAATGTAAGATTTCTCGGAGAGTTTTTCATGAAAGCCAAGCTTTCACCGATCGTTATTATGGGAATATCATTTCCAAGAAATGACATATTATCATTATTTATAGGACAGCTACTATCAGTGCGCTCCCACTAATCCTCTTATATACACAAGAATCATTTCGTTTTGAATTAAATCATAAACCATTATGATTACATCAAAACGATAATTCCAAGAACCTATGCTTGCTTCAATCAAAACATGAATTGAATAACCTGCAAACCTCGTTTGCTAGTTTTGGTACGACAAAATCGATATGATGTTTTAAACATCCTCCAAAAGGTTTCCTTTTCAGGAAAGTGATTTTCCCGTTCAGCTGTCATAGTTCATAAATGAAACATGCAGCGTTAGCAAGCATTATCAAAATGGATTTACTGTGGCAACAGGTAAAAGGTTGAATCGTAATCAACATAATGTTGATAACAATACCTTTCCGCTACAAGCCTAGCTTAGCACGTTGGTATGTTGCCATCCATGTATGTCTTCCTTGAAGACTTATAAACTTCCAATAGGCACAATGCCTTGCGGTACATCAACTAGTATCCAAACTTGTTGATATACATGTAATCCATTTCAGATATCATGGCACTTTTCCACAATTAGGGAGTCGATACCTTGTATTACTTCCTCATACGTAGTCAGTTGGTATACCTCAATAAGATAGACATCTTTATGAGGTGAGATCAGAAACCCATACCCCAGGTTATTTTCTGACTCTCTCCGACATACGCGGTTCTTGTGTATTCGAAGATTAATGGTATAGTTTCATCCTTGATGAACTATTTGTGTTCCATTAGGATTAGGTGCCTTGAATAGTATTACTCCGATTTTCATCGAGTTTTACTATCCTCTCACTTGCCACTGCATATCGGTATTCCTCTTAGGAAAACCGCATGGTGAGCAACAATCTAATTGTTCTCTTGTGAGTTGTATAAGTACAATACTTTGGTATCCCTAGGATAACCTACAATTGGCTCTTATCCAATTTGGGTTTTAGTTTGGTATCATCCAAACATATGCCTAGCATGCCCAAATCTTCAGGAATGAGAAACCTGATTTCTTTCCTGTTCATATCTAATATGAAATCTGTCAAACAGATTTTATGGAACCTTATTCAAAATAAGTTTTGCACTGTTAATGCTTATCCGTTGAAGGAAATGGTAGCTCAGAGCGACTCATGATTAACCTTATCATGTCCAACAAAATTTTGTTACTCTGTTCGGACACATCGTCACTTAGACGTGTTCCGGGAGGAGTCCTCATTTGAAAGAATACTATACTCTTTCAAGTATACTAGAAACTTATTGCTTAAGTATTTTCCATTACGGTCTTACCGTGACAAATAATACTATAGCCGATCTGTTTGTCTATTTTCGTGTCGAAACTTAAAAGTTTCTGATTTGTGTTTCAAAAGAAACACATAACCATAACGCGATGCCACATCCGTAAAGGTCACGAAATATTCATATCCACATCTAGCCTAGCTAGACATAGGCCCACTTGCTTCACTATGAACTAGGGCTAACAGATTGGTGGCAATTGCACTTTTACCAAGTAATTAGTGTTTTAGGCACTTTGCCCAATAAACTAGATTCGTAGACTTTATTTGAATGGAATCAAATCAGTCCTAGGTCTCTACTTCTGTTGACTGTAGTACTGTTACATCACTGAACGAGTGTTATGTAATATAAAATTATGTCTGAGCATATATGCATTCGTGGAATGAATTTATGGATAAACAGTAAATTCTTTGAAACTTCGATGCGGGATTCTATGATGTTCCACTCCGGACAGCCCATAGTATTTGGGCCGTAACTTTCTCATACGAACTCCAATTTTTATGAATTTTATATTATCGGAACGATGAGATCGAGATCTACAACTTTTGCATTGAATATTTTTCCAAATTCGGAACAGAAGAAAGTTTAAAACGCAGATCAAAAACTCAGATAAATAGTATATGTGGGTCATTCTAGAGAATTCTCTAAGTTTCTACAAATCTCTCAATTTTTCCCCATTTTTGACAATTTCAAACAAGCCCAATTATAAAAATGGGGTCACTATTTATCATTTCACAAATTTTAGAGAAGAGAGAGAGAGATGAGAAACGTATGAAAGAAGAGGGAGAAGAAGAGAAGAAGAAAAAGAAGAAAAGAGAAGGAAGAGAAGAAGAAATAAAGAAGAGGAATAAGCAAAAGGGTTGCATCCATGGAGCATAGAGGATGAGGAAAATCAAGCATAAAGAAGGTAAGGAGACTTGACCCAAATTGTGGTATATTGAGTATTGACGTTTAGATGATTTTAATGTGTTGGTGATTTGGGTGTGATGATGAATAAGTAATGATTGTATCAAGAAATAGTGAATTGTAGGAAATCCCCAAATTTACTAAGTTTTAGAAATGAGATTAATTGAAATTGTAGGTTGGATAGGAGTTGGTACTAATAATGATATTGATCATATTTTAGAGTTTGGTTGAAGTTAATTGCTTGTATGGTGATATGGTTTAAGTGTTAAGGAGATTGAGTGTAAATAATGGTTTTTAGACCAGAATTTGGTCGTGCATCGTGACACAGAAAGTTACACGTCGCGACGCGGCCTGGGAATTTCCTAGAAACGCTTCTGGAATGGAACACGTCGCGACGCGCAAAGGCTATGCGATGTGACACGTAATGGAAATATTTGGGCACGTTCTGAATGAGTTGCGTCGCGACGCGAGGATAAAAATTTACCCAAATCAGTCCTAAATTATTCCAGTTCCACCCGTATATGTTAGAGGCCACCCTAGAGTCCCTGTATCGATTTATACTCAATAGTATACATGATATAAATATAATACATGTTGGAATAATAGTAGGTGTCTGAATGCAAAAACTTAGCATAATCCGAAGCATTTTCACGGCTTATAATCTAACCAAGTTTACCGATTATAGCTTCTCGGCTGGAATCCCAAGTTCATCGACTAAGCGTAACAGTACCAGCCAGGTTCCAAAATATGTGAGTGGACACTCTTTCTTTAAATTGATTTTCATTTTATTATTTTAATATCAGATTTAAATTTTACGCTTTAGGGCATTAGTTGATTTTTATTACAGTTATTTCATGAAAAGTTATGCTCTATGATGTGTTTGAGAAAAGAAGTGTTTTCAGAATTTGATTTTATGATTTTTCGAGGCATGGGAAAAACCCACCGCAGTATGTAAGTTGTTACAGTTTGGAATTGACGGACAGAGAACATGTGTACATGTAGAGGACTGGGGAGACGGTGATACATAACTCCCCTAGATCCTAGTTCAGGACTAGGGATGACAGATGCCCTATATCCTAGTTTTAGAGCTTGGAGGGTAACATACATCCGTACCCCCAGTTCTAGTTCAGTGGCTTAGGGGATGGTGATACGTAACGCCCCAAGACCACTAGTTTCAAGGACATGAGTTGCATGCTTTGGGGGACGGCGATACGTAACACCCCAAAGTCATGATTTGGAGTTCCTGGCTCTAGTTAGGCATATAGGGGGACGGCGATACGTAACGCCCCCATACATCAAGTTTTTCAGATACAACCAGTCTTCAGATATCAGATAAAGAGTTTCCAAATATCAGATTTCCAGAAAACAGTTTTCAAAGATCAGATTTTAGAAACGGATTTCAGAAAGCAGATTTCAGAGAGATAAGTTTTCATGAAAGAGATTTCAGACAAGGTTTTCAAAAAAATAGTTTTTATATAAAGTTATTTCTAAAATGTGATTTCAGAACCAAATGTTTTTATATCAGTATTTCAGTTTTTCGTCCACTCACTTAGATCGTATAACGATCTAACCCCCACTTCCAGTTTCCTTGTCTTGCAGGTATTCTCGGAGGACAAGATCGGGAGGATATATATTATTGCAGTAACTAGGGTTTGGAGTCCACCAGTCCAAGTCAGAGTCAGTGGGTGTCCAGTCAGTGTTAAGCAGAAGTCTTGTATTAGTCTTTGGTTGTGACAGTCATTGTAAAAGCAAATGTTACCGAGTTTACAGTCATAATTATTGAGTTTGTTATGTTGAAGAGTTGGGCGATGGTCCCCTATGTAAGATTTTAATTTAGAAAAGAGTATTATCTTTGTTCGTGATTAGAGAGTCGGAGGCGTATAGGGTTAGTACGGATAGACTTACCGGTTGTCGGGATGTATGCCCTAGAGCTACATGTGATGTAAACGGTTTCATGTGTTTTGAAATAAAACGATGCATTATTCATTTATCAAATTCTTTGTTTATTTTTCGCATATTATATATCTTTGTAAATACCGTAGATTACTTATGTACCTTCAGACTTAGTGTATGAGTGTCATACACCAGAGGATTTAAGTCTGAAGTTAGTGTAGGCACTGTATTTTTTCATATAAGTCCCTATGATGAGTCTCATTTGGAGGCACTACCTTTTAAGTCACGGAAGTCATGGGAAACGGACGTCGGAAAGGGAAATTCAGAGTAAGTACGTCATCAGATTCATTTCACAAGTTCACTATTTTCATTCGTGTTGCGTTCATGACCACGTTCAAACGCCAGACAGATTGCGGGCGTTCGTGTAGCGTTCGAATCAGTGTTCGAATGGCGTCGGTATTTTTGGTTTTGCTGCTAGCCTCACGCCCAAGCCTAACCGGACCCTGAGCCCGGGATAGCATGCATCGCCCAACATCTGTGTTCCCACAGTCTAGTGACTCCACTGGGGATAGAGAATCGGCCCCGAAATAATGTCTTGTAATATTATGATTTGTGCTTTAATTAACCGTGTCTACTGTGGGTTAAAAGGGGTTTAATCAAAGGCACTTTTAAGGCTGGGTAATGGTTTGGTGTCTTCCTTCATTCACTACCTTTCTATGAGGAAAAGCTGTGAAGGCACCTAGATAATCATTTACTCGTAGCCTATTGTGATGGACCAATTTGGAGGACTCGTTGTTTATTCCTGTCACCAAGCGATAAGAGCCTAAGAGGCTAGGGTACTTAAGAGAGCCTCGCTCCACCCTCCCTCTGGGGAATCTACAATGGGAAATCTATTTGACAGTCAGTCACACACCATAGCTTGTTGGCACGTACTTTAGGGTATAAAAAAGGTACGCTCACTTGGTCGCTTGAACCCTTGAGTGGGGAGACCTAGTTGTGGGCAATCCTTCGTCAGCGAGAGTCTTTGTCTACACTCCCGCCAACCCACACGTAGACCGGGGTTGTATGGCATATAGCAACTATTTCCTTGTGCTTGTAGACCATCCTCATTTGGATGCAGTTGGGCCTCTTGTCAGAAATGCGAACTTGTTGGGCCATTTAAACTGGGACGAGTTCGTATCCTATGACAATTGAGCCAAAAGCTTCTGAAATGTTGATGGGCCACTCTGTAGAAATTAATTTTGTATGCTTGTGTTTGGGAACATTGTCGTTTTGATCCATTAGGACCTTTTGTCATGAAGTATGGGCTTGTTGGGCCATTTAAACTGGGACAAGAACGTATCTTATGATGATTGGGCCGAAAGCTTCTAAAACGCCAATGGGCCATTATATGTTTGTGTTTGGGATCATTATCATTTGGATATGGTTGGACTTCTTGCCATGAGATGTGAACTTGTTAGGCCATTTAAACTGGGACGAGTTCACTCCTATGACAGTTGGCCCAAAAGATCCTAAAATGATGATGGGCTGATTTGTGTGAAAATTTTAATAAGTTGATATATTCCTTGTATCGCATGCATCTCATTCATCTCATGCATACATATAAAATGTTAACATCCTCTATGTCTATAAAAGACATCATAGATTCTTATTGGGTTAGGAAAGATGGAAGACTCACTAAAAGACCGGTAACAGATATGAGTACATCCGATAATGAGGTATCCCAGATAGATCAGTTGGAAAATGGTCTCGCCAAAATTACTGAACAGTTGCAAGCATTGACTACTGCTGTGGCTGGTATGGTTGTACCCCGTGCTGGGGGGGTTCTGAGAATGTGAGGCGCGAGGAGCCTCCGAATGGGTTGGGGGATGATATCCCCGTTTTTGATGACGACATGGCAGAGTATGCAACAGGCAGAGTGATTGGGTCTCAGGCAGAATTTCAGAAGCTTCGGGATCAGGTTGAAACAGTTACCCGTAAAATGAAGGGTAAGCATGAAGAGTTGTTAGATTATGAGGCAATGACCTTCGAAGAACAGTTGCTTGCTCAGTTCAAGATGCCAGATATGGCTAAGTTCAACGGGAATGGGGATCCGAGGGTTCATCTCCGTCAGTATGTATCAGTTATGAGTTCTGTGGGTTTGACAAAGCGACAGGTACAGAAGATGTTTGGAATGTCACTCGAGGGGGCACCGATGGTATGGTATCACAGCCTTGAGAAGAAAGTAAGGGAAGATTAGAGGGAATTGGCTGATGCATTCCTGAAACAGTATGTCACGGACTTGGAGATAGATCTGTCACTCCGTGATCTGGAGAACACCAGGCAGAAACCGGAAGAGAGTTTCAAGGAGTATGTGGACCGCTGGAGAAGCCAGCTCTTAAAGATGCAGACCAGGCCCTCAGAGAAGGACCATATAAAAATGATCATTAAGGGCACCAAGCCCTCCATCTATGGGAAACTGAGGAGGATGACCTCCATGATCAATGACTTCCGAAAGTTGAGGGAAACTGTCATGGATATTGAGGAAGAAGAGGCCGAGAATAGAAAATTCTATGGTCTGAACAGGAGGCCCATTGGGGGACATCGGGAGCAAAGCCCATTTCTGCTGAGATTTCCGCTATCCGAAACCGGAGATTCTCCAACTTGGGTAGGCCCCTGTCCAAGGTGTTGGAGAAATTGAAGAGACAAGGACTTCTGAAACCCCTAGAAACCAAACCACTCCCAAACCCTCCACCACCACATCTCAACCTAAACCAATATTGCCAATTCCACCAACAGAAAGGCCATGATACCGAAAACTGTGCCCGACTCCGCCATGAAATCCAAGACCTTATAGACTCTAAAAAGATACCCGACCCTGAAACAGAACGCCCCAACACACACCAGAACCCTTTACCAAATTACCACTTTGTCCTGCCACCAACCTACATGATAAACTCTGGCCTACCCGAGAACCTTGTCCTCAAATCCTTTGACCTCCAAGCCGTTTGCCTTGGGATTTAGGATAGTAACAACGAAGATGAAACTGAACAAGGGAAGAGTTTATGGGCAGACTTCTCTAGTAGTGATGAAGAAGAAGTGAGGGGGATGACACGCAGTGGGCGTTTCTATAATGATATGACTGAGAATGGTAAAGGAGTGTTATCAGAGGATAGAGAAGTGGCTGAGAATATAGAAAATACCGAGGGAGATATAGTGCTGCAGCAGTTGAGGAAAACCCGAGCACAAGTGAGTATCTGGGATTTTTTGTGTGCATCTCAGGAGCATAGGCGGGCCATGGTTGAGGCCTTAAGTAAGATAGTGGTGACGGAAGATGCCAACCCCGCAATGTTTGTTGGGTCAGTGCAAAAGGAGGCTTTGCAGGCAATCACCTTTTCTGAGGAAGAACTCCCAGCTGAGGGGAGAAATCATAATAGACCCTTGTTTATCAGAGCAGAAGTGAGAGGTAAGAGGACCTCTTGTGTGATGGTGGATGATGGCTCGTCCATCAATGTGTGCCCGTTGAAGATTTTGGCCAAGCTGGGTATGAAAACAACAGATCTGGATCCCTATAGTATGACTATCAAGGCTTATGATGACAGTAAGCGAGGAGTTGAGGGTACCTTTGTAGCAGCAGTCAAGGTTGGTCCTATTGAGGATGAAGTTGAGTTCACAGTGCTAGACATCCCAGCCACTTTTACCTTGTTATTGGGAAGGTCTTGGTTTCATAAGCTTGGGGGCGTGCCCTCCACTCTGCATCAGATGATTAAGTTCCCGTATGAGGGAGAAATTGTCACCATCCGAGCTGAGGTAGACAATGTTGTGGCTGCTTTGGAAATACAACCTTTCACGAGGTTCCAAGTGTCGGTAACTTTTGAGGAATGGGTGGATCCTATGGTAGCTAGGATCATGGGAAAAATGAAGTTCGAGCCGGGTAAGGGTTCAAAACTGCCAGACTTCAGAGGACAGACTACTCGGAGGGGTTTGGGGTACAAATCTGATGAAGAAAAGCCGAAGGTTAAAAAGAAAGGGTTGAAACTGGCAGATTATTTTGTGAAGCCTTCAGGGTATCAGGGTGAGCCCGAACCGATAGAAGTTAACGGGATTGTGGTACCTGGTTTTGAGATCTTCCAAGAGATGCTGGGCAAGAAGCTGCTGTAGGACACAGAACTTGACGACGCTGTTCTAGGCTCGCGGCCTAGTTGGGAGTACGAAATAACATGGAGTCGCCACCCGGTATGAACCGGGACAAAGATTTAAGGCCGCACTCACCCCTCGCAAGGGAATACCTCAAACCATTGGGTTCGGAATGGTCCCTTACTTATGTCACTTGTGATGATATAATTTGTGCAATAAATCAACCGAGTCTACTCAATAATCATGCTCAAAGGGTACTTAGATCTAACATGCTTTCACCTAACTAACTCATAATCTAAGTTTGCATGCTTGAAAGTAAATCTTTAAACGGCAAACACGCAGTATAACACAATGAGCATATTGAACCATTAAACCAAAATAAACAAATAACTAATTAAACATGAACATAAACTAAACAAAACATCATGCATAAGGAATAAAGAAACAACATGCCTAAATAACATAATCATGCTTTGAAAATTAAATAATGAACTAAACTAAATCATGCTTTAAACAATAAATAAACAACCTACGAACTATAACATGCTCAAATACAAATTTGGATGAGACGAGATATGTATATCTTAAGTGGTACGTGGCGTTGTATCCCGAGTGCAGACCGCACTACCGTCCATTCGGAATCGGCTACGGAATTTACGTCCGAGTTTCCATCCGATATACCACAAAAGGGAACACATATCCCGCTCGTCCAACAATCACATCATGCTTCAAACGACTCTCATGCAATAATATTTTAAAATAAATAAAATAAAATGAAAGAAGATAAGTAAAAAGGTGCCCTCAGGTCTAACCTCTTTTGTCGTCTCAAGAAAGGGCGTTACACGTCCGTTGGAAGGGTGAATGATCCGCTACTTTTTCCGATTTGTTTACTCAATGTTTTTCCTCGTTGTTTTAGTGCTTGAGCTGCTGTTTTTGGTCCGTTTCGTTGCTGTTTGGTCGCTGCATTTCAGATCACTGTTTTGGTCGTTTAGTGGACTGTTTTGGGTGATTTTAAAGGCTAATTGGCTTGCGGTTTTAAGAGCTTTAAAGGGGGACTTTGTGCAGTTTTTTAGTGCAGTTTTAGGGTGGTTTTGGGGTTGTTTTATGGGTTAAAATCGCAGCTAAACTGATCAGGTCAGAGGCTGTTTGTGCGGCACTTTTAGTGCAGTGCAGTGAGTATTTTAGGCTCAGTTTGGGCGTGAGTTGAGGGTCTGTGTGTACGGCTGATTTGCGGCACTAAAGGGGAGTGTTTGGGGCTATTGGTGGCGTGTTTAGAGGGCTGTGAAGGGGCTGAAAGATGCGGCAATAGGTCTTTGAGGTGGTGCGTGGCTGAAGGAGTGGTTAGCGTGAAGGCAGGGGACTTTGTGCGTGTGCGTTAAGGGGCTTCAAGGCGTGATGGGCGGATGACTGATGGGTGAAGTGTGGTGCGTGGTTGGGTGAGTGGAGCAGGCGTGTTGATTGAAGAGAGGCTGCTCGCTGATGGCTTTAAGTGTGCGCTGAAGTGAAGGGCTTTGATGGGTGAAGCGACAAGGCTGAAGCGCTGAGGTGTGGGGACGAGTGGGGGAATTTCAGGGTTTATTCTATTTGTATTTTTTTGTGAGAATCAGCCAGGGTTTGAATGTGTGGGTTAAGGGTTCTTTTTATAGGCCAATGGAGGGTTTTACCTTGTTGGAGAAGGAATAGGATTTGTGTGTTTAAGGGGGATATCTTTTAATTTAGTATGTGATAAGAAAATCATTTGATTTGGGGAAGTGATTTATGTATTTTAGGAAAAAAATTAATTTAATTTAGGAAGCTGATTTAATTTGTGACATGTGTTTTAATTTAATTTAATTTAAGTTTAATTTTTATTTGTTTTAATTTAATTTGTGACATGTATTTTAAATGTTTTAATTATTTAATTTGTGAGATGTGTTTTAAATGTTTTAATTATTTTAGATTGGGCTTGGTATTTAGGTTTGGTCCATGGTTTGGTAAGTGGTTTATGGGGTTTTGGGCCTAGGATAAGCTTTGAAAAAGAGATCCAACAAGCAACCGAAGCCAAACAACTGAAGTAAATCCAACAAAAATTCTATTTTACAACTTTACCCTTCCAACGTCCGTTTCTCGCGGCTTTCACAACTAAAGAGGTAGTGTCTCCATACGAGACTCATCATCGGGCTTATATGCAAAAATGCAGTGTCTACAGTCGCCCCCACTTTGATGGGACTTGTGCAGTGTGTGACAATGACAATCCTATCAAAGTACATGCAATGCATTTTTACTTACCTGGCTCGCCAGCTGTCACCTGGTTTGCCTGTTGCTCTGAACTAAATTTGATGATGTGGTGAGGTGCCGTGACCTCGAGGTTCATCACTGCAAGATGCTTCGATTTCTAGGAATCTCTACTGAACTGAACTGATTATAATGGCGAGACGCTTCGACCTCTGGGCTTTGTTCTTGAACCATCTGTGGGTTTTGTTCCCGAACTGTGTAGAGAGTGGGCTTTGTTCCCTGGGCTTTGTTCCCGTTGTGTTGAATGTGATGGCGAGGTGCCTCGACCGCTGGGCTTTGTTCCCTGGGCTTTGTTCCCGAGCTGATTGTGATGGCGAGGTGCCTCGACCTCTGGGCTTTGTTCCCGAACCACCTATGGGCTTTGTTCCCTGGGCTTTGTTCCCGAGCTGAATGTGATGGCGAGGTGCCTCGACCTCTGGGCTTTGTTCCCGAACCACTTGTGGGCTTTGTTCCCGAACTGATTTGATGATGTGCCATTCCTGGCGTGCTAAACCCCGTACCTAGGGCGTCGCGGTTGCGTCTTCATACCTAGAGTGCCGCAGTGATGATGTTGGTTGTCTGAATGCTAACCCCGTACCTAGGGTGTCACGGTGACGTCTCCGTACCTAGAGAGCCACAAATGTCTGAATGCTAACTCCGTACCTAGGGTGTCGCGGTGACTTCTCCGTACCTAGAGAGCCACAAATGTCTGAGTGCTAACCCCGTACCTAGGGTGTCGCAGTGACGCCTCCGTACCTAGAGTGCCATAAATGTCTGAATGCTGACCCCGTACCTAGGGTGTTGCGGTGACGTCTCCGTACCTAGAGAGCCACAAATGTCTGAGTGCTAACCCCGTACCTAGGGTGTCGCAGTAGTCTGAATAGTCCACATGCCGTACCTGGCGTGCTAACCCCGTACCTAGGGCTTCGCTGTGGTCTGAATGCTAACCCCGTACCTAGGGTGTCGCAGTAGTCTGAATAGTCCACATGCCGTACCTAGCGTGCTAACCCCGTACATAGGGCTTTGCTGTGGTCTGAATTCTAACCCCGTACCTAGGGTGTCACAGTGTGATATCTCCATACCCGGAGTGCCGTACCTGGCAAACTGATCGGATGTCTCCATACCCAGAGTGTCGTACCTGGAAAATCTGATATCTTCATACTCGGAGTGCCATACCTGGCAAACTGATCTGATGTCTCCATACCCGGAGTGCCGTACCTGGCAAACTGATCTGATGTCTCCATACCCGGAGTGCCGTACCTGGCAAAACTGATCTGAACCAATGTGGGCCTCGCCCCCAGAATGCCATACCCGGCAGAACTAATACTGATGATAATGTGGGCCTCGCCCCCAGAATGCCATACCCGGTGAAACTGATACTGAATGTGGGCATTATTCCCAGAGTACCATACCCGGAAAAAATAATATCTTGTCTCCATACCCGGAGTACTATACTCGGCAAAATTGATGCTGTGTCTTCATACTCGGAGTGTCGTACCTAGAAAACTGATACTGAGCCAATGTGGGCCTCGCCCCCAGAATGCCATACCCGGCAAAACTAATATTGAACCAATGTGGGCCTCGCCCCTAGAGTGCCATACCCGGCAGAACTAATATTGAACTAATGTGGGCCTCGCCCCCAGAATGCCATACCCGGCAAAACTAATATTGAACCAATGTGGGCCTCGCCCCCAGAGTGCCATACCCGGCAGAACTAATATTGAACTAATGTAGGCCTCGCCCCCAGAATGCCATACCCGGCAAAACTAATATTGAACCAATGTGGCCTCGCCCCCAGAGTGCCATACCCGGCAGAACTAATATTGAACTAATGTGGGCCTCGCCCCCAGAATGCCATACCCGGCAAGACTGATTATGATGATGATGCGGTGGGCCCTCGACCCTGGGACGCATCCCGGAACTACAACTGATGATGCAGTGGGCCCTCGACCCTAGGACGCATCCCGGAACTGTAACTAACAACGGGGGCCCTTGACCTTGGGACGCATCCCAATACCGCTGACAATAGGGACATTGCCCTCAAAATGATGATGTAGTAGGTCCTTGACCCTGGGACGCATCCCGAAACTACAACCGACAACAGGGGCACCTCGACCCTGGGACGGATCCCAATACCACTGACAATAGGGACCTCGCCCTTAAACTGATGATGTAGTGGGTCCTCGACCCTGGGACGTATCCCGGAACTACAATTGATGATGCAGTGGGCCCTCGACCCTGGGACTGATACTGATGATGTGGGCCTCGCCCCCAGACTGATACTGATGTGGGCCTCGCCCACATGTTGATACTGATATGGGCCTCGCCCCAAACTGATACTGATGTGGGCCTCGCCCCAAACTGATACTAATGTGGACCTCGCCCTTAGACTGATACGGATGTAGGCCTCGCCCCCAGACTGATACTGATGTGGGCCTCGCCCCAAACTGATAATGATGTGGGCCTCGCCCCAGATTGATACTGATGTGGGCCTCGATCCTGGGACTCATCCCCAAAAATGATACTGACGTGGGCCTCAACCCTATGATTCATTCCCGAAACTGCTAATAAAGTGGGCCTCGACCCTGGGATCCATTCCCGAAGCTGCTGGTAAGGTGGGCCTCGGCCCTGGGATTCATTCCTCTGGGATTCATTCCTAAAATCTGACAATGTGGGCTTTGACCCTGGGATTCATTCCAGGATTCATTCCAAAACTCTGACGATGTGGGCCTCGACCCTGGGATTCATTCCCGAATTCATTCCAAAACTCTAACAATGTGGGCCTCGACCCTGGGATTCATTCCCATGGGATTCATTCCTGAAACTGCTGACAATGTGGGCCTCGATCCTGGGATTCATTCCCGGATTCATTCCCACACTCTGACGATGTGGGCCTCGACCCTGGGATTCATTCCCCTGGGATTCATTCCCGAAACGCTGATGATGTGGGCCTCGACCCTGGGATTCATTCCCGGATTCATTCCAACACTCTGACGATGTGGGCCTCGACCTTGGGACTCATCCCCAAAACTGAAACTGATATGGGTCTCAACCCTGAGACTCATCTCCAAAACTACTACTCATATGTTCCTGATTCTGGTTGGCTTGTCTTTGCCGCTTTCTCTTTTTCTTCTTTGAAACCTGTGAATACAAAACAAAACAAACACAAAAAAGAATGCAAAATATGTTACGTGTATGCATGCATGCATGAATGAATTTCCTATTCCGTTGGGTTAGGTCTTCCGCCAGTTCTCCAGGTGATTGCTTAGTCTTCTCTCTGGTCTCATGACTCAATATCTTGTTATGTCATTGATTCACGATGTGGTAGACTGGTCGCCCCCAGTCTTGGTTTAGCTTTCTGCTCTCCGCTGTTTGCATTTGGTCAAGATGAACCACATGGTGGGGCCTTCCATATCATCATATTATATCACATGCTACGAAATATTCCCAATAGTTATACATATTATCATCCTCAAGGAATGCCCAGTAATGAAACCAGAGAACATTCAAAACACTCAATGCAACTTAAATATGAGTTTTTGAATAAATGATCTATTCCATACTCAAAGTGTGTGTGTGCAAAGGTTCTTTCACAGCTTGATCCTTAAGTAAGCCAACTCAATGATTTCGTTTCAAAAATCGGGATCGATGGGTCAAACCAACCTAGATGTCTCAATTATGTTCTGCAGTTGCTTTTTCGTGCTCAATGTGGTATAGTCTTATCTTTCTTTTCCTTTGTCTCTCTTTTTTCTTTTCATTTTGAACTTCTTTTTTCTTTTTCTTTTTTTCTCTTTTTCACACACCTACCCTTTAAGGTAGCATTTCTCCTCATGGTGGTCCTAATACTCGCCCATGGGTAGCTTCACGCTTATCGGTTATAAGTGGTTCAATTCTTTTTTTAGACTTTTCTTTCATTTTCAACCATACCACACATCATAACATAAGCAAATTAGGATAGACATCTAAGCAAACGGTCATTCACCGACCTATAATTTCATCAACTAGTCACTTTGCTAACTACTTAGGTTTTCACTGCTAAGAACCATAATCAAGTTCTTACGAGTCTAACATAGATCAATTACTCAAATTATCAAATAAAAGCACGTCAAGAGTTTATCGTTTCTAAGATTTCTCCCTAAAGCAATCAATTTCATCATCGGACTTATGTCTAACTATTAAGGACTAAAAACAAACAAATTTTTTTTTCTCTCTTTTTTTTTTTGGGCCCACCATGGTCTTTCTA
This sequence comes from Zanthoxylum bungeanum, assembly GCA_019454045.1. NCBI lineage: Eukaryota > Viridiplantae > Streptophyta > Magnoliopsida > Sapindales > Rutaceae > Zanthoxylum > Zanthoxylum bungeanum. Next base: position 28,412 of record SKCR01041603.1, read on the forward strand.
TCCCTGCCGTAAATTTCTCTGTTTCTCGGTTTCCTTTTCCCCAATATCCATGTTTGCTAAAATCTTCTTGACAAATCTTTTTTTTCTAACCCAACAGAAATCTTATGATGGCTTTTAAGACACGGGGGTTAACATGATGCATGAGATGCGTACGATGCATGTAATATATAAGCTCATAAGAATTTTACACTAGTTGGCCCATCAGCATTTTAGAAACTTTTGGCCCGATTGCCATAAAGCACAGACTCGTCCTAGTTTAAATGGCCCAACAAGCCCATACTTCATGACAACAAGTCCAACTGAATCCAAATGACAATGGTCCAAAACATAAAGGAATAGTCTCTATTGATCCTACAACTATAGTTCATACGCGGGTTTATAGGGGTATAGACAAAAGCTCCCGTCAACGAAGGATTTCCCACAACTAGGTCTCCCCACTCAAGGGTCCGAGCGACCAAGTGAGCGCACCATTTTTATACCTAAAGGTACGTGCCAACGAGTTATGGTATGTGACTGACTGTCAAATGGATTTCCCGTTGTAGATTCCCCAGAGGGAGGGTGGAGCGAGGCTCTCTTAAGTACCCTAGCCTCTTAGGCTCTTATCGCTTGGTGACAGGAATAAATAACGAGTCCTCCAAATTAGTCCATCACGGTAGGCTACTAGTACATGATTATCTAGGTGCCTTCACAGCTTTTCCTTATAGAAAGGTAGTGAATGAAGGAAGACACCAAACCATTACCTAGCCTAAAAAGTGCTTTTGATTAAACCCCTTTCAACCCACGGTAAACACGGTTAACTAAAGCACAAATCATAATCACTACAAGACATTATTTCGAGGCCAATTCTCTAGATCCCCAGTGGAGTCGCCAGACTGTAGGACACAGAACTTGACGACGCTGTTCTAGGCTCGCGGCCTAGTTGGGAGTACAAAATAACATGGAGTCGCCACCCGGTATGAACCGGGACAAAGATTTAAGGCCGTACTCACCCCTCGCAAGGGAAGACCTCAAACCGTTGGGTTCGGAATGGTCCCTTACTTATGTCACTTGTGATGATATAATTTGTGCAATAAATCAACCGAGTCTACTCAATAATCATGCTCAAAGGGTACTTAGATCTAACATGCTTTCACCTAACTAACTCCTAATCTAAGTTTGCATGCTTGAAAGTAAATCTTTAAACGGCAAACACGCAGTATAACACAATGAGCATATTGAACCATTAAACTAAAATAAACAAATAACTAATTAAACATGAACATAAACTAAACAAAACATCATGCATAAGGAATAAAGAAACAACATGCCTAAATAACATAATCATGCTTTGAAAATTAAATAATGAACTAAACTAAATCATGCTTTAAACAATAAATAAACAACCTACGAACTATAACATGCTCAAATACAAATTTGGATGAGACGAGATATGTATATCTTAAGTGGTACGTGGCGTTGTATCCCGAGTGTAGACCGCACTACCGTCCATTCGGAATCGGCTACGGAATTTACGTCCGGGTTTCCATCCGATATACCACAAAAGGGAACACATATCCCGCTCGTCCAACAATCACATCATGCTTCAAACGACTCTCATGCAATAATATTTTAAAATAAATAAAATAAAATGAAAGAAGATAAGTAAAAAGGTGCCCTCAGGTCTAACCTCTTTTGTCGTCTCAAGAAAGGGCGTTACACGTCTGTTGGAAGGGTGAATGATCCGCTACTTTTTCCGATTTGTTTACTCAACGTTTTTCCTCGTTGTTTTAGTGCTTGGGCTGCTGTTTTTGGTCCGTTTCGTTGCTTTTTGGTCGCTGCGTTTCAGATCACTGTTTTGGTCGTTTAGTGGACTGTTTTGGGTGATTTTGAAGGCTAATTGGCTTGCGGTTTTAAGGGCTTTAAGGGGGGACTTTGTGCAGTTTTTTAGTGCAGTTTTAGGGTAATTTTGGGGTTGTTTTATGGGTTAAAATCGCAGCAAAACTGATCAGGTCAGAGGCTGTTTGTACGGCAGTTTTAGTGCAGTGCAGTGAGTGTTTTAGGCTCAGTTTGGGCGTGAGTTGAGGGTCTGTGTGTTGGGCTGATTCGCAGCACTAAAGGGGAGTGTTTGGGGCTGTTGGTGGCGTGTTTAGAGGGCTGTGAAGGGGCTGAAAGATGCGGCAATAGGTCTTTGAGGTGGTGCGTGGCTGAAGGAGTGGTTAGCATGAAGGCAGGGGACTTTGTGCATGTGTGTTAAGGGGCTTCAAGGCGTGATGGGTTGATGACTGATGGGTGAAGTGTGGTGCATGGTTGGGTGAGTGGAGCAGGCGTGTTGATTGAAGAGAGGCTGCTCGCTGATGGCTTTAAGTGTGCGCTGAAGTGAAGGGCTTTGATGGGTGAAGCTGCAAGGCTGAAGCGGTGAGGTGTGGGGACGAGTGGGGGAATTTCAGGGTTTATTCTCTTTGTATTTTTTTGTGAGAATCAGCCAAGGTTTGAATGTGTGGGTTAAGGGTTCTTTTTATAGGCCAATGGAGGGGGTTTACCTTGTTGGAGAAGGAATAGGATTTGTGTGTTTAAGGGGGATATCTTTTAATTTAGTATGTGATAAGGAAATCATTTGATTTGGGGAAGTGATTTATGTATTTTAGGAAAAGGATTTAATTTAATTTAGGAAGGTGATTTAATTTATGACATGTGTTTTATTTTAATTTAATTTAAGTTTAATTTTAATTTGTTTTAATTTAATTTGTGACATGTATTTTAAATGTTTTAATTATTTAATTTGTAAGATGTGTTTTAAATGTTTTAATTATTTTAGATTGGGCTTGGTATTTAGGTTTGGTCCATGGTTTGGTAAGTGGTTTATGGGGTTTTGGGCCGAGGATAAGCTTTGAAACAGAGATCCAACAAGCAACCGAAGCCAAACAATTAAAGTAAATCCAACAAAAATTCTATTTTCCAACTTTACCCTTCCAACGTCCGTTTCTCGCGGCTTTCACAACTAAAGAGGTAGTGTCTCCATACGAGACTCATCATCGGGCTTATATGCAAAAATGCAGTGTCTACAGCTGCTGACCAAAGAAATTGGGGAAGAAGCAGAGAATTGGGAAGAAGAACTGATGAAGTTGGAGAGCCTGACTCTTGAAATGGATAAAAAGCCTGAAGAAAACCTGGTTGCAGAGGAAGAATTGTCTATAGACGATGAAGACATTTACCTTCCTGATTTGTTTGAATGTACTTCTGCACTATCCAATAATAAAGACATTTCTTTTTCTTACTTACTTGAGTCATTTCCATTTGCCCTACATGAATCAAACATATTTGATATCAGTTCAGCCAGAACTACTGCATTTAACTTGGGTACATCTGAGAACCCCAAGGAAATTCTGATTGTAAGTGAAGTTACCTCCGAGGAGAGGGAGAAATTAGAGGAAGTATTGGTCAGATATGCCAAAGTGTTTGCTTGGTCCTATGAGGACATGCCTGGGGTAGACAGAAACATTGCCCAGCACACAATACCAACTTATCTGAATATGAGACCGGTGAAACAGAAACTCCGACGGATGAGACCAGAATGGGCTGAGAAAGTCAGAGAGGAAATTAAGAAACAGATAGATGTGGGGTTCTTAGAAGTAGTGAAGTATCCCGAGTGGTTAGCAAATATTATGCCAGTACCGAAGAAAGACGGGAAAGTCAGAATGTGTGTTGATTACAAAGATCTCAACAAGGCTTGCCTGAAAGATGATTTTTCTATACCGCATATAGATGTTCTGGTTGATAGTGCGGCTCTATCTGTTATGTATTCATTTGTAGACGGGTTTTCAGGTTACAATCAGGTGCTCATGGCTGAGGAAGATAAGCACAAGACTGCCTTTGTTACCGAGTGGGGTACTTATTGTTACAGGGTAATGCCGTTTGGGCTCAAGAATGCAGGAGCTACGTATCAGCGGATGGCCACTACGCTATTCCACGACTTGATGCACAAAGAGATTGAAGTGTATGTGGATGACATGATGGTGAAATCAGAGACGAGAGTTGGGCATATTGAAGCACTGGAAAGGTTCCTTCAGAGAGTTGACAAATACAACCTGCGGCTAAATCCCAAGAAATGTGTGTTTGGGGTGACATCCGGAAAATTGCTGGGACATACAGTGGGAATGGGAGGAATAGAGGTAGACTCTGAAAAGATCAAGGCAATCACAGAGATGCCAGCACCGAAGACTGAGAAGGAAGTCAGAGCATTCCTGGGGAAGATTCAGTACATCAGTCAATTCATCGCCAAGTTGACGTCAGTGTGTGAGCCTATTTTCAAACTGTTGAGAAAGGACCAGCCAGTGAAATGGAATGAGCAGTGTCAGTCAACCTTCGACAAGATCAGGAAATATTTGGTGAAGCCTCCTGTATTGAAACCTCCGAGACCGGACATACCTTTGATATTGTACTTGGCCATAGAATCAGAAGCATTGGGGGCAATGATGGTACATGCAGATGAGACAGGGGTAGAACATGCAGTTTACTATCTGAGTAAGAAGATACTCCAGTATGAGGCTCGATATCAGGAAGTAGAGAAGATCTGTCTCGCAGTGGTATGGGCTTCCCGAAAATTGCGGAATTACTTCCAGTCTTACAAGATCCAAGTAGTGGCAAAGAAGAATCCTCTGAAATATCTGCATTCAGTGCCTTCGCTAGTGGGGAAATTGGGCAGATGGTTAGTATTGCTGACAGAGTTCGACATTGAGTATCTCACCACCAAAGTGGTCAAAGGGCGAGCAGTAGCAGAGTTTCCGGCATTGCAACCTGTTGAAGGGGATCAGTATAAGTTTGAATTTCCAGATGAAGAGATCCAAGCAATAACAGTTCAAAGATGGAAAATGTATTTTGACGGAGCAGTGAATTACAAAGGAGTCGGAATTGGGATTGTCGATGACGATAAACCTTGGTATGATGACATTCAGAGGTATCTGGAACATGGGGAACTCCCAGAGGGAGCAGGCAGAAAAGAAAGAATAGCCATTCAGAAGTTAGCTTCCCAGTACGTAATTATGAAATGGGAACTGTACAAGAGGCAAGCAAACAGTATTCAGTTGAAATGTGTGAAAAAAGAGGAGGCTCAGCAGGTAATGGAAGAAATACATGCCGGGGTATGTGGTCCGCACATGAACGGGTTGAATCTTTCCCGCAAGATAGTGAGACAAGGTTTTTACTGGTCAACCATGGAGACAGACTGTGCGAATATGGTAAAGCACTGTCATAATTGTCAGACACACAGCAATTTGAATCATTTGCTGCACACAGAGTTGCACGGGTTGTCAGAACTGTGGCCTTTCTCGACATGGGGAATTGATATGATTGGAGAGATTCGACCGAATGCATCGAATGGGCATCGCTTCATAGTAGTGGCAGTAGATTACTTCTCAAAGTGGGTGGAAGCCGAATCATTCTGCAATGTTACAGCAAGGCAGATGACAAAGTTTATAGCTCGGAATCTCATTTTTCGGTACGGTTTGCCGCATCATGTAGTGACGGACAAGGGTGTTCAATTCCAGGGAGAAACAAAGGTAATGCTACAGAAATACGGGATAGGCCATCATAAGTCATCGACGTGATAATGGGGCAGTGAAACTGTCAGACTTGGAAGGTAACGAGTTCACTGAGCCGATCAACGTGGACAGATTGAAGTAATATTTTGCCTAAGAAAGAGAAGACTTGGCCGAAAGCCTAACCCGATGTGATAAGGGAACTCATACATGCATGCATACACGTAACATATTTTGGCATTCGTTTTGTGTTTGTTTTGTATTTACAGGTTTTGAAGAAGAAAAGAGAAGGCGGCAAAAACAAGCCGATTAGAAGCATCAACATACCAGCAGCAGTTTTGGGATGCGTCTCAGGGGGCGAGGCCCACACATATACCAGTTGCAGTTATTGGGATGCGTCCCAGGATCGAGGTCCACTACATCATCAGTTTCAGGATGCGTCCCAGGGTCGAGGCCCACACATGTACCAGTTGCAGTTATTGGGATGCGTCCCAGGATCGAGGTCCACTGCATCATCAGTCTCAGGATGCATCCCAGGATCGAGGCCCACCTTTTGTCAGTGGTATTGAGATGCGTCCCAGGGTCGAGGCCCCCGTTGTCGGTTGCGGCTATTGGGATGCGTCCCAGGATTGAGGTCCACTGCATTGGAAATGTTATCGGGATGCGTCCCAGGATGCGTCCCAGGGTCAAGGCCCACACATTGGAAATGTTATCGGGATGCGTCCCAGGGTCGAGGCCCCCGTTGTCGGTTGCAGTTATCGGGATGCGTCCCAGGGTCGTTGGCCCCCTGCATCGTTAGTTTTGGGATGCGTCCCAGGGTCGAGGCCCACATCTTGTCAGTGGTATTGGGACGCGTCCCAGGGTCGAGGCCCCCGTTGTCGGTTGCATTTATCAGGATGCATCCCAGGGTCGTTGGCCCCTACATCGTTAACTTTGGGATGCGTCCCACGATCGAAGTCCACTGAAGCATCAACTCAGGTCGAGGCAGCAGGCAAGTCAGATGGCAGCTGGCGAGCCAGGTAAGTGAAAATGCATTGCATAACTTTGATAGGATTGTCACTGTTACACATTACACAAATCCCATCAAAGTGGGGGCGACTGTAGGCACTGCATTTTTGCATATAAGTCCCTATAATGAGTCTCATTTAGAGGCACTACCTTTTAAGTCACGGAAGACACGGGAAACGGACGTCGGATGGGGAAATTCAGAGTAAGTACGTCATCAGATTCATTTCACAAGTTCACTGTTTTCGTTAGTGTTGTGTTCGTGACCACGTTCGAACGCCAGGTAGATTGCGGTCGTTCGTGTAGCGTTCGAATCAGCGTTCGAACGGCGTTGGTATTTATGGTTTTGCTGATAGCCTCACGCCCAAGCCCAACCGGGCCCCGAGCCCGGGACAGCATGCGTCGCCCAACATCTGTGTTCCCACATATGCGTCGCCCAACATCTGTGTTCCCACAGTTAGTAATCTTAAATAGTCCATAGAGAGCAAACAAAGCGAGTACTTTGTTTGTGGTTTATCTATAGCTGCGGTCCATTCTATATTTGTATGGCGATCTTAATCCGGATCGTCCATGTAGAGACATGAGAATGGAGGCACCTTGTATGATGCGATCATATAGGACTGGACCCAGATAGAAATGACATTCTTATAATATCCGTTAAACAAAGAAAGTCATTTCAATCTACTTGATGGTCATAAATGGATTGATCTTAATCCTGAGTGTACTACAAACTCCTACATGGCAGGCTGTGTCCTTTGATTTACAAAGGTGAGGTTGGTGTAGCAGTCTCGACCAATAGCTACGTACTTTGGGGGCACAGTTTGTTTTGTAGCTGGGAACATTTTACATAGACATGGAGTTCACTCCTTCTTGCGAGAAGTTGATGAGTATCTTTCTTAAGGGTTGATTCGGTACTTGAACGATTTGAGCGCTCAAGTCTTTATATTACGAACAGAAAGATTAATATTCATAATAATTATGAATAAATCATTCATTAGAGAATCAATGGTACTTAAGGTAAAAATAATTAGAGGGGTATAACAGACATTATGACCCGACTCTAATTACAAGATACTCGTGAAGGATCAATTCGTATGTAATGACTATATCGATGGACAACGACTTAGTTCGACTTAATATTTCATATGCGGCAACGAGAGTTTAACTTCAGGTTTTTAGTGGAATAACCCAGAGTTAATAATTCGGAATATCTAATTAAGAGCTTAATTAATATTTCGAGATTATTGGAGCTCGGAACCGTGGGTCCATTTGGTCCGCGTGCTAGCTCGATTTACTATAGCGGATTTAATCTAATTGGATAGTCTAATTATATACTCACAAAAGAATAAATATTATTAATATGATTAATAATATTAATTCTGTCACACTTGAAACTATACATTAAAAGTTAATGTATGGTATTAATAATTATATGATAATTATTAAATATAAAATATTGAATTATATATATGATATAATTTAATAAGGCTAAGATTGTAATTTCTATATTATGGGTTTTGGAAACCCTTGATTTAATTTTGGAAGTAATGACTTTCAAAATATTAATCATATATTTAATTTGTAACATATATTGACTTTATGGAAAGTAAATAATATTGTTACAAAATTAATGAAGAAATAAAGGCATGGCCGAATTCCTTGATGTATAAGGAATATGATTTGTTTATTTTGGAAACAAAATTTAATCAAAAATCCTAGCCTTGGCCGAATTCCTTGGTGTATAAGGAATATGATTTTTTTATTTTGGAACAAAATTTAATCCAAAAATCCTAGCCTTGGCCGAATTCTACCTTGGGGAGGGGATTGGTTGTTTTGTTTGAGTGAAACAAAATTGACCTAAGTATAAAGGGAAAACTTGATTTTCTTTTGAGTAGTGCTATCATTGCAAACCCTAGCCACCTTCTTCTTCTTCACAATTCTCTCAAAAGTTGAGAAACAATTTTGAAGAACAAGAAAAAGAAAAATATTCTTAGTGTGTGATTTAATCTCTAAAACGTTTAGGGATTTGTTTGTGTGTGTAGCCCACACTAATTTCCGTTGGTAACGAGATATAGCTCGGAAGATCTTGTGGCGTTGAACAAAACATATTATTCTTTTCATCTCCATCTCATGGCATTGGGACAATTTTACTGCCCATTGACGTGAATCACTTGGTTGATTCGGGACTCAATTTGTTTCGTTTTAATTCGGGATTTGGGAAACACCTTGGGGAATTTTTGGGGCTGAGTTAGGATTATTTTTGAGTGGAAAAATCAGACCTAAAATGCTACAGCAGGTCACGCAAATCAGGGGTTGGTTTGGGTGCAATTCGCGTGTGTAAAGTGTGTAAAACAGTCCAATAATTCACTACAGTTCTGGGGCTGTTCGGGGACTATTTCACGCGTATTCCGGGGCTGAGATCTTGTCCGAAACAGAAGCAAAACTTCAGTCTAAGTGCTGGTTCCATTCGGCTTTAAGGAAGGGAAGACAGAAAAAATTTCAAGGTCGATCCGTGTGCCTAATCACTTCCGTTGTGCGAGGAAAGCGTTTCCTACAATTGGCATCAAGAGCGAGGTTGAAAAGTGTTCTTAACCCTTCACTTTTTCATTTAAAGTTTCTGTTTTTAATATATTTATATGAGTTATAAATATGATATGCATGTTTAGATGAGTGGGCACATTGTGATATTCATATGATGAATGGTTTTGTTATTTCATATGATGAATGGATTTTGCATTGGTCGTAAATTTTTCCGGCTCTTATTTTTGTAGTTGGTTTTGTTTTTGGGTTATAAGGCCATAAGGCCATTGTTTACATTTGTTGTAATTTTAATTTTCAATGTAAAGTTTCAATTTTTTGTAATTTGGAGCACCGAAGTCGCAAAGGGAGCCAACACCACTTTGGAGCGGGATTTGAAGACCAAGGAATGCCTTGGTGAATCTCTTATACTAATTAGATTAGTATAGGAAAAATAAGAGCCCGGTCAATGCAATAATAATTTTTTTTGTTATATGTATGTTTATTTCGAATTGTTTGAATAACATGCCATATAGCTTATGGTGCCCACTCATGCATTTTACTTGCCATAACATGTCATAGATGTATTATCATTATAGACATAAAATTATGATTTTATGTAATTTAAAATGTTTAAGTTAGAAAATGATATGCATGAAAATCAATTAATTAGATTAATTGGATTTATGGTTTAAAATTTGAATTCTAATATATTGGGCTTAATTAGTGCATGATAAATTCTATTGGTATATAGGATGGAAACCCGGACATAAATTCCATAGCCGATTCCGAATGGATGGTAATATGGTCTGCACTCGGGATACAATTCCACGTACCATTGGATTTTATGACACACTAAGATCTATTAAAATGTTTAATTAGAATTTTTTAACATTTAGAATTCCATGATTTTAGACCCTTAAGTGCCTAGTATTTTAAGAGTTAAAATATTATAGCTCACTTATACCACTCTAATTAAATTAGTTTAATAGAGTAAATCTATTAGTAGAGACTCATGAATTTTAGTGACACAATTTTAATTGTTAAAATTGATTAGCTCACTTATGACAAACTAGTGTAAATAATAATTATGATTTAGCCGCCATAAGTTTATCCACACTAGTTAAAATAAAATATTAGATTTTTTAGATAGAAACCTTAATTTTTAAAATAGTGAGTGGGAGAGGGATATACGACGGTATATCCCGCGATCTCCGTTGTTAGTCCAAAAATGTGAGATTCAAAAGGCGCCTCGAGACGGCTTTGTTTTCGTCCCCCTACGGATGGTGTCCATTTTGGGTCAATATCAGGTTTGGATTCCGAGAGGATAGGGATTCTAGATGTATCTTGTGAACTGACCTACCCTACGGCGGCACTTCACTCGTTAAGTCAAAGAATCCTGAAACGGCGGGTTACACTCACAAATGAGTAATTAACTGTTAATGAAATTCCTTGATCAAATAAAATGGGAGTTGTTTAATATAAGAATAAGAGTTATTCCCACATATATTAAATTGACTGAGATTGTCTCGATCTATCATGCGAGTACTTGACCTACCCTACGGCGGCACTTACTTATGGGATGATAGATTTCCGTGGCATAGTAATTCTCTTAGGTTTCTAATTCATTACTCATGGTTCATGCATCATGTTTTAATTTTATGCCAAAATTCTTTGATGATTTTAATATGCGATGAATGAATGTTAAATGCATGTTTATTTTATTTTTCAGCCATGGTTCTCTCAATTATTTCCATACTCTCAAACGATAAATTAACCGGGGAAAACTATGTTAAGTGGAAAAGTAACATGAACGCTATCATGGTCTGTGAAGACCTAAAGTTTGTCCTGACGAAGGAACGTCCTCCCGAGCCGGCCAGAAATGCTGGCCAAGCTGTGCACGATACCTACCAAAAATGGGTCGCAGCAAATGAGAAAGCCCGCTGTCTATTTGCTAGCAGGGATGTCTAAGGTTCTTGCTGCAAAGCATGAACCTATGGCTCTAGCATCTCAGATGATGGAGTCATTGCAGGGCATGTTTGGGCAGCCTTCGGAGCGTCAACGCCATGAGGCCATGGTCTCAGCAATGACTGTTAGGATGAAGGATGAGACATCAGTCCGAGAGCACGTCTTAAGGATGATGACTTATCTCAACACTGCTGAAACCCATGGAGCTCGTATTGACGAGCGTAGCTAGGTGACCATGATTATGGAAACTCTTCCGAAGAGTTTCCTGCAGTTTAAAAGAAACTATGTTATGAACAAGGTGTCTTTTACTTTGACCCAACTGCTTAATGAGCTCACCCATTACGAGTCCATGCTTGTGGATCCTCGTAAGTCCAGTGCAGAGGCAAATGTTGCTGAGTCTTCTAAATCTGCAAAGAAGAAGAAGAAAAGCACTGGAAAGGCTAAGGGAAAGCCCATGAAAAAGAAGAACAAGAAAGGCTCCAAGGATGCCAAGCCCAAAGGAAAATGTTTCCACTGCGACAAGAATGGGCATTGGAAAAGGAACTGTCCTAAATACCTTGTTGAGCTGAAGGAGAAAAAGGAAACAGCTACTTGATTCATGGAGGGACCTTGCTGAAGGTGATTACACCATGAGGGTCGAGACAGAGGATGCCGTTTCAGCAAGAGCAATGGGAGTTTCCAGTTTAAATTTTAATTAATATAGTTATTTAAATTTGAACAATGTGTTATTCATTCCTGGTTTTCGCAGGAATTTGATTTATGTTTCTAAACTTTGGATGATGGTTATTCAGTTTCTTTTAATAGCAATTTGGTTATTATTGGTAGAAATGGATTAACTATATGCACAGGAAACTCAGAAAATAACTTGTATGTGTTAAGACCGTTAACACATAGGTCACTGCTCAACACTGAAATGTTTAAAGTTGAAAAACCTAAAACAAAACGGCCAAAGATTTCTCACGATGACACATATCTATGGCATCTTAGACTTGGTCACATCAACCTTGACCGGATAAATAGATTGATAAATAACGGAGCCTTAAACCAGTTAAAGCTCGGGACTTTACCAGTTTGTGAATCCTGTTTAGAAGGAAAAATGACCAAGAGACTTTTTTGGAAAAGGTATAAGAGCCAGTCAACCACTAGAGCTAATACATTCGGACGTTTGCGGACCGATGAATGTAAAAGCCCGAGGTGGTTATGAATACTTCGTCACATTCATTGAAGATTATTCAAGATATGTGTATTGTCTACCTAATGCATCACAAATCAAATACCTTTGAAAAGTTCAAGGAGTATCGTGCTGAGGTTGAGAACCAATTAGTAAGACAATCAAAACTTACGATCAGATCGTGGAGGGGAATACCTCGACAATATATTCGAGGAATTCTTAGTTGAGCATGGGATATTATCCCAGCTCACAGCACCTGGAACACCACAACAAAATGGTGTTGCAGAAAGGAGAAATCGAACCCTACTAGACATGATGAGATCTATGTTTAGTTATAGCTCACTACCTAGTTCATTCTGGGGATATGCACTGCGAACCGTAATGCATATCCTTAATGTAGTTCCATCTAAGTCTGTTCCTAAGACTCCCTTAGAGTTGTGGAATGGTCGTAAAACTAGTTTACGACATTTCCGCATATAGGGGTGTCCAGCACATATGCTGAAGAATAACTACAAAGTTGGAGCCACGTTCTCAGGTGTGCCTATTTGTAGGCTACCCTAAGGAGACTAGGGGTGGATTCTTCTACAGTCCTGATGATAACAAAGTATTGTATCGACAAATGCTACGTTTCTAGAGGAGGACTATATGAGGGAGTTCAAGCCTCGTAGTAAAATATTACTCGAGGAGTTACTTACTGGTTCGACCAGCACGCCATCGTCAACGAAAGTTGACAAATACATAGCACCTTTAACATCTGATAGTCAGATGCTACCCAGTCAGAATGATCTACCACCTAGACGCAGTGGGAGGGTTGTACGACAACCTGATCGCTACCTAGGGGTTGGAGAGGCACAAGTTGTCGCCTCCAGCGATGGCATAGATGATCCATTGACCTATAGTAGTGCAATGGATAATTCTGACAAAGAGGAATGGCTCAAAGCCATGAACCTAGAGATAGAGTCCATGTACTCCAACTCGGTCTGGGAACTTGTAGACCAACCTGATAGGGTGAAACCCATAGGTTGCAAGTGGATCTACAAGAGGAAGAGGGGATCAGATGGGAAGGTACAGACCTTCAAGGCTAGACTAGTGGCCAAGGGTTATACCCAAAAAGAAGGAGTTGACTATGAGGAAACTTTCTCGCCAGTAGTTATGCTTAAATCCATCCGCACTCTTCTATCCATTGCCACATATTATGACTATGAAATTTGGCAAATGGATGTCAAGACTGCATTCTTGAATGGCAATCTTGATGAAAGTATCTATATGATACAACCAGAATGGTTCATCGCCCAAGGTCAAGAGCAAAAGGTTTGCAAACTGCAAAGGTCCATTTATGGACTCAAGCAGACATCTCGATCTTGGAATATAAGATTTGACTCAACAATCAAGTCTTATAATTTTGAGCAGAATGTTGATGAGCCTTGTGTATACAAGCGCGTCATTGACGGGAGGGTGGTTTTTCTTATTTTATACGTTGATGATATTTTATTTGGGAATGATGTAAGGATATTATCAGACGTGAAAAACTGGCTAGCTGACCAATTCCAAATGAAAGATTTGAGAGAGGCCAGTTATGTTCTTGGGATCCAGATACTTCGGGATCGCAAGAAACGACTGTTAGCCATGTCGCATGCATCCTATATCGACAAGATCCTTGTGCGATTTGGGATGCAGAATTCCAAGAAAGGCAATCTGTCTTATCGGCATGGAATTCATTTGTCGAAGGAACAGTCTCCTAAGACACCTCAGGATGTTGAGGAAATGAGACATATCACATACGCCTCAGCAGTTGGTAGTCTCATGTATGCCATGTTATGCACGAGACCGGACATCTGTTTTGCAGTGGGAGTAGTCAGTAGGTTTCAGTCAAACCCAGGATTGGATCACTGGGTGGCTTTGAAAACACATTCTCAAGTATCTTAAGAGAACGAGAGATTATATGCTTGTATATTCCGGTGAGGATATGATCCTTAGGAGATATACAGACTCTGATTTTCAGACAGATGTTGATTCCAGGAAATCTACATCTGGATCAGTGTTCACCATAGGTGGTGGGGCTATTGTATGGCGGAGTATAAAGCAATCTTGTATTGCTGACTCCACCATGGAGGCTGAATATGTAGCGGCTTGTGAAGCGGCTAAGGAAGCAGTTTGGCTCCGTAAATCTTGGGAGATCTGGAAGTTCCAGATATGGATATCACACTTTATTGCGATAATAGTGGTGCGGTGGAAAACTCCAAAGAACCAAGAAGCCACAAGAGAGGAAAGCATATAGAGAGGAAATATCATCTCATCAGAGGAGATAGTGCAAAGAGGAGACGTTACCGTCATAAAGATTGCATCCGCGGAGAACCTTGCTGATCCGTTTACAAAGACCTTGCCGACTAAAGCTTTTGAAGGTCACCTAGATGGTCTAGGATTACGTGACATTTCTCATTTGCTCTAGTGCAAGTGGGAGATTGTTGGGATGTATGCCCTAGAGCTACATGTGATGTAAACGGTTTCATGTGTTTTGAAATAAAACGATGCATTATTCATTTATCAAATTGTTTGTTTATTTTTCGCATATTATATATCTTCGTAAATACCGTAGATTACTTATGTACCTTCAGACTTAGTGTATGAGTGTCATACACCAGAGGATTTAAGTCTGAAGTTAGTAATCTTAAATAGTCCATAGAGAGCAAACAAAACGGGTACTTTGTTTGTGGTTTATCTATAGCTGCGGTCCATTCTATATTTGTATGGCGATCTTAATCCGGATCGTCCATGTAGAGACATGAGAATTGAGGCACCTTGTATGATGCAATCATATAGGACTGGACCCAGATAGAAATGACATTCTTATAATATCCGTTAAGCAAAGAAAGTCATTTCAATCTACTTGATGGTCATATATGGATTGATCTTAATCCTGAGTGTACTACGAACTCCTGCATGGCAGGCTGTGTCCTTTGATTTACAAAGGTGAGGTTGATGTAGCAGCCCCGACCAATAGCTACGTACTTTGGGGGCACAGTTTGTTTTGTAGCTGGGAATGTTTTACATAGACATGGAGTTCACTCCTTCTTGCGAGAAGTAGATGAGTATCTTTCTTAAGGGTTGATTCGGTACTTGAACGATTTGAGCGCTCAAGTCTTTCTATTACGAACAGAAAGATTAATATTCATAATAGTTATGAATAAATCGTTCATTAGAGAATCAATGGTACTTAAGGTAAAAATAATTAGAGGGGTATAACAGACATTATGACCCGACTCTAATTACAAGATACTCGTGAAGGATCAATTGGTATGTAATGACTATATCGATGGACAACGACTTAGTTCGACTTAATATTTCATATGCGACAACGAGAGTGTAACTTCAGGTTTTTAGTGGAATAACCCAGAGTTAATAATTCGGAATATCTAATTAAGAGCTTAATTAATATTTCGAGATTATTGGAGCTCGGAACCGTGGGTCCATTTGGTCCCCGTGCTAGCTCAATTTTCTATAGCGGATTTAATCTAATTGGATAGTCTAATTATATACTCAGAAAAGAATAAATATTATTAATATGATTAATAATATTAATTATGTCACACTTGAATCTACACATTAAAAGTTAATGTATGGTATTAATAATTATATGATAATTATTAAATATAAAATATTGAATTATATATATGATATAATTTAATAAGGCTAAGATTGTAATTTCTATATTATGGGTTTTGGAAACCCTTGATTTAATTTTGGAAGTAATGACTTTCAAAATATTAATCATATATTTAATTTGTAACATATATTGACTTTATGGAAAGTAAATAATATTGTTACAAAATTAATGAAGAAATAAAGGCATGGCCGAATTCCTTGATGTATAAGGAATATGATTTGTTTATTTTGGAAACAAAATTTAATCAAAAATCCTAGCCTTGGCCGAATTCCTTGGTGTATAAGGAATATGATTTGTTTATTTTGGAACAAAATTTAATCCAAAATCCTAGCCTTGGCCGAATTCTACCTTGGGGAGGGGATTGGTTGTTTTGTTTGAGTGAAACAAAATTGACCTAAGTATAAAAGGAAAACTTGATTTTCTTTTGAGTAGTGCTCTCATTGCAAACCCTAGCCACCTTCTTCTTTTTCACAATTCTCTCAAAAGTTGAGAAACAATTTTGAAGAACAAGAATAAGAAAAATATTATTAGTGTGTGATTTAATCTCTAAAACGTTTAGGGATTTGTTTGTGTGTGTAGCCCACACTACTTTCCGTTGGTAACGAGATATAGCTCGAAAGATCTTGTGGCGTTGAACAAAACATATTATTCTTTTCATCTCCATCTCACAGCATTGGGACAATTTTACTGCCCATTGCCGTGAATCACTTGGTTGATTCGGGACTCAATTTGTTTCGTTTTAATTCGTGTTTTGGGAAACACCTTGGGGACTTTTTGGGGCAGAGTTAGGATTGTTTTTGAGTGGAAAAATCATACCTAAAACGTTACAGCAGGTCACGCAAATCAGGGGTTGGTTTGGGTGCAGTTCGCGTGTGTAACGTGTGTAAAACAGTCCAATAATTCACTGCAGTTCGGGGACTGTTTCACGCGCATTCCGGGGCTAAGATCTTGTCCGAAACAGAAGCAAAACTTCAGTATAAGTGCTGGTTCCATTCGGCTTTAAGGAAGGGAAGACAGGAAAAAATTTCAAGGTCGATCTGTGTGCCTAATCGCTTCCGCTGCGCGAGGAAAGCGTTTCCTACACCGGTAGCAGCTCCCGGATCAGGGATGTTACACATACCTATGATTACTAAAAACATCATAAAATAAGTTGAAATCTAAAAAGTGAAAATTACAACAATGAAATAAAATAATGGGGTTTGGGGATCCACTTTTAATGTTTCAAATTTAGAAATCTTCCTTATTATAATATATAAATTTACATTATATTTCCAACCGACTATATAGGCGGTATCCAATTAAGTCATATTTTAATTAATTCCAACCGACCATAAAGGCGGTATCTAATTAAGTCAGGTTAAAATTAATTTAATTAAGTCCAACCGACCAAAAAGGCGGTATCTAATTAAGTTAGGTTTTAAGATAATTTATATATTATAAAATAAGGGAGATTAATCTAAACTATCATAATAAAAGTTTCACCTTTCACCCCAGCAGAAAGAAGTTACATACTCATGTTTTAAGTAAAACAAACAAAGTTATATTATTAAAAATAAAAAGAAAATACAAGAAAGTTGAAAATAAACAAACAAGATACTCTCTTCTTAGTATTCTAGAGAAATTCCCCTGAAGAAAGTATGAATTTTCCTTCTGATTTAGGCTTCTATTTATCGGCATCAAAATCGGCCCGCGTCTCGACGCGCCAAGTCTTTTGCGTCGCGACGCGTGCTACAGTAAATAGCGGCTGCATTATTGGCTCGGCGTCGTGACGCGCTGAGGGTTGGGCGTCGCGACGCATGCTACAATGATGACATCATTGATGATGCTTGTCGGCAGAAGAATTATTGGCCTAGAGTCGCAACGAGTTGAGGGTTGGGCGTCGCGACACATGCTACAGTGATGACGTCATTGATGACGCGTGTCGGTAGATGAATTATTGGTTCCGCGTCGCGACGCGCAATGTCCTCTGCGTCGCGACGCGCCTTGGAAAATTCATATTTTGCCCTTTTTGATCCTAATTTCATCGTTTTAGCCCCGATTTGATTCCAGTGAGTCCCGATATTTTATTTATTTACAAAATAAACACAAACACATCAAAACGTCCATAAAACTTGAGAAACTATATAAAATATTAAGGAAAAGGGGCGGTAAATATTGATATATTTTCCGCTCATCATTAGGGTTCCCACCCTAGCCGAACAGTTGGAACCGGACGGATCCAACCAAAAACATTAAAGTCGTTCGGTTCTAATATTTATATAATAAAATTTAAATTCAAATAAATATTTTTTTAAGTTCAAGCTATTTATTTTATTTTGAATTTAAGTTTTTAATTTAATATAATAAAATTCAAATAAATAAATTTTTTTATTATATTTATTTGGTAATAATATCCAACTATAAATTTTTTTAAAAAATATTTTTCATTTTCTAAAATTATTCTTTTTAAAAAAATTGATTACGATTTGAAACCGAACCAAAAATCTTTCGATTCGGTTCTGATTCGGAATCGAAGTCAATCGTTGGTATGGTCTACTTGAAATAGTAATTAAAAATAGTAGTATAAAATTGCCAAGATGAGATAATGTTTTATTATTGGAGCACACATATCAATATCGAGATTCCGCTCATCTACCTGGTTCATTGAACTTGCCAATGCCACCATCTCGTTAGGGGCGGAAGCTGTTGCCACCCTCAACCTTCAACAACTCGGACGACACACAAGTGTCAACATTGTTTCTAAATGTTAACAATACCCAAGTACTGTGCTCGCACGTGCAAAAGAGATTGTAATCAAATGTTGTCTCGTTGTCCGGTTGTAATCAATAGTTGCCCACTTTTTCTACTTCTTGCTTTCTCGAAATTGAAAGACAAGAAGAAGCTCTCGTGGGCTTGGTGAGAGCTTAGAATGGATGGCTCAGATCACTCACTGATCCTCTGCCCGTCTATTTATGTCTTACTTATCTACTTGGTACTAACATTCTCCTTATTTCTTGAAAGATTAGGACCCATCTGTGGATATTACTATACTTTTTTTCTTGCATTTTTTTAAAATTTCTGGTTTGGGTGTTTTTCAAAATAATAAACTACTAATTTTGCTTTAAACATGTTTTGATTATGGCGATAAGCATCATTAGAGAGAGCTTTGAGACAGACTCTATATGCTTGATCTTGGAGAACTGGGGGTGATTATTGGAAACTGTAAAATTAGTAGTGTAAATGGTTTTTTGACTGCTCATATCATGATAATAAGCAGATTAGTAGATTGTTTAAATAGGTGGTGTTAGCTTTGAATACAACTGGTGGTTCTTTCAAATTAAATTTTGTTTGAGGAGTAAGTTTGAGGTTCAATGACAAATCTAACTTAAAGTTAATGAAGAGGCATGATTAAATTAACTCAATTCTGTGGGATAGGTGGTGCTTTAAAGATTTTAAAATATATAGGGGTCGCTGTAGTCGTTTGCAATTTTTTTTATATAAGAGAAACATTTAAGATGGTTTGTAGAAGATGGAAGGTTTTAATGGTGTAATTAACTGTAGTATTTCTTGGAAACACTTTAGAAACCAAGTCCGCGATGTTCCTGTTCCATCATATGCATTGGATATATCATACCATATATTACTTGGCTAAAAATAATTGTTAATTTGATTTAGATATGTGTCTCTTAGCTAGGATTCGTATTGGTAGTGGTATTATTATATGTATTTTGCTTATTCTCAGATTGGTTGAGGCAATTTTTGAATCATGGAGTCTTGTGATTGCATTGATACTCAATGGCCGCCAGATGAGCTCTTAGTCAGATATCAGTATATCTCAGATATATTGATTGCTCTGGCGTATTTCTCCATTCCCCTGGAGCTTATTTATTTCGTGCAAAAGTCAGCCTTCTTTCCATACAGATGGGTACTTATGCAGTTTGGTGCTTTTATTATTCTCTGTGGTGTGACCCACTTCATAAACTTGTGGACATACACTATCCACTCCAAAGCTGTTGCTGTGGTGATGACTATTGCAAAGATGGCTTGTGCTTTTGTGTCATGTGTAACTGCTTTGATGCTTGTGCACATCATCCCTGATTTGTTGAGTGTCAAAACTAGGGAATTATCTCTGAAGATCAGGGCTGAAGAACTTGACAGAGAGATGGGCCTTATTCTTACTCAAGAAGAAACTGGAAGACATGTGAGAATGCTGACTCATGAAATTAGAAGCACACTTGACAGACGTACAATTCTTAAAACCGCTCTTGTTGAGCTGGGAAGAATCTTAGGCCTTGAGGAATGTGCATTATGGATGCCATCACGAACTGGTATAAATCTAGAACTTTCTTATACTCTAAACAACCAAATACAAGTTGGATCTTCTGTGCC
Source organism: Zanthoxylum bungeanum (assembly GCA_019454045.1). NCBI lineage: Eukaryota > Viridiplantae > Streptophyta > Magnoliopsida > Sapindales > Rutaceae > Zanthoxylum > Zanthoxylum bungeanum. Next base: position 48,618 of record SKCR01041603.1, read on the forward strand.
AATAAACCTTCCTATAGTCAAGGAAGTCTTCAGTAGTGCTCAAGCAATGCGTTTTCCATATAAGTGTCCATTGGCAAGGATCAAACCACTTGTTGGAAGATACGTTCCACCTGAAGTTGTTTCTCTATGGGTACCTCTTTTACATCTCTCAAATTTCCAAATTAATGATTGGCCTGACTTATCTGCAAAAAGCTATGCAATCATGGTTCTGCTGCTCCCTACAAACAGTGGTAGAAAATGGCGAGACCGTGAATTAGAGCTTATTGAAGTTGTTGCAGATTAGGTATTTTATGATTTACTCTTTTCTTTCTTTCTCTTTATTGGCTATCTCTGTCTAAGAAGCACCGATACTTGTAAACTTATTCCATATTGTGTATCGATACGTATCCAAGCTTGGATACTCTCGGATATTCTTGGATACGTATCGGATACGTATTTTTTAAATTATTTTATATTTTAGCTTGGATACCCTTGGATGCTCTTGAATGCATATCGGATACGTATTTGTTTTTTAATTATTTTATATTTATTAGTTTTTAAATTTCCGATACATGTCAGAAATTTAGGAGATTTGAAGAAGAAGAGTTTTTAAATAGATGACAAAGTTTTTTTACAACTTCAAAGAAAATAAATGTGTTTTAAGATAAAAAGATAACTAGACATTTTACACATATTATTGGAAATAGATACAATATTAAATAATGGATAACTAGCATTCAAAATAAATTGGCAACTAGAGTTTTATTATTAGAGATAGACGATAGTATTAAAATTTTTAATACATGTAAAACCATATCAATACTTTACAACTGTAGTTTAATTATTGGAAATAAATAATAGTATTAAACTTATAATGCATGTAAAATTGTGTTAATAATTGACGACTACAATTTTATTTTTGGCAATAGATTAATGGGATTAAATCTTTTAATATATGTAAAACCGTGTCAACAAATTATACATTAATATAATCAAACTCGACTATATATTTAATATTTTCAAATAAATGTAATTATATATATACGGACACGTATCCACATATCTTTTTTTTTTTAATGATGTATTGGTGTATCCGTATGTATCGCTTCCAAATTACGTATCCGAATCTGTAATTCTTAGATCTCTGTAAATGGTTTTTAGAATTAATCTCTTTAACAGAAGAAATGAGATGCCCTCACATTCTTAGAGTGGTTGAAGAATGATTGGTAGATTCTCAGCTTTAGCAAAGATGGTAAAGGGGTTAGACAGAGGTGTGTTTGAAAGTCAATTTTCAGTTTTCTTAGGTTTTGGTTCATCTTTCATTCCATGTACAAATGATTATGCAATTTCTAGGCAACAATCATAAGGATTCTGTTATAGCCTTGACCATATTACTCTACTTAAGTCCACACGATTAAGTCTTGCAGTTTACTTTAAGTTCTGACTGGACATTAAGGGATGTAACATATTCTTGTGGGTTGACTAGTTAGATATGCTCATAATATAATAATGCAGCCAGCAAGAATGAATGTCTCTATTAGCCACTCTGGAGCTTCCCCTGATTTGTTAACTACCAGTAAAATATCTTTTACAAAAATGTGAGAATGATGTATATCATAATGCTTTTTTAGAATTTTATGATTTCTTGATAATTTCTAAATGCTTTCCTTATAAAACAATCTTCTTTCACTCTGTAAGTGGGTCCATTTTGTATAGTATTTCTCATGCCTTAGTTCTATTTTGTTCATTGCTTTAATGGCTGGTATTCCATTGTAAAATGCAAAATCAGAGAACTGTTTCTTTGACATATTTTCCAGGCTCAAATTCTTTTTAATGATCGTGCAGGTAGCTGTTGCACTTTCACATGCTGCTATTATTGAGGAGTCTATGAGGGCCCATCTCATGGAGCAGAATATTGCTTTAAATTTGGCTCGTCAAGAGGCAGAGAAGGCAATCCATGCTCGCAATGATTTCCGTTCTGTAATGAACCATGAAATGCGGACTCTGTTGCATGCAATTATTGCATTGTCTTCACTTCTTTTGGAGACTGAACTAACTCCGGAGCAAAGGGCTATGATAGAGACCGTTCTAAAGAGTAGCAACCTTTTGACAACACTAGTTGATGATGTTTTAGATCTTTCCCGACTTGAAGATGGCAGCCTAGAATTAGACAATGGACCATTCAATCTTCATGTAGTTTTGAGAGGGGTAATAATTTCCAATTCTGCACTTCTAAAATTTACCAATGGATTTGGAAATAAGCTTGCACCATGCTGTTTTGGTATGCAGGCGTCTGGATTACATTATTTGTTTTAATGTCTGTGATCGCAGGTCATCAAGTTGATAAAGCCTGTTGCATCTTGCAAGAATTTATCCATGACTTTGATTATTGCTCCAGAATTACCTACTTATGCTGTTGGGGATGACAAACGGCTCATGCAAGCAATTTTGAACATCGTGGGTAATGCTGTAAAGTTCACAAAGGAGGGTTATGTTTCGATCATAGCTTCTGTTGCAAAACCAGAGTTTTTAAGAGACTGCCGGCCTCCTGAATTTTACCCGGTGTCAACTGATGGTCACTTCTACCTAGGCGTACAGGTTGCCCTCTAGTGCATTTGACTCTCAGTTTGTTTCATTTGGGTTCTTTGTTAGTCTTGTTCTTTATTAATCCTGTCATGTTTGTTGCTGCACTGCAGGTTAATGATTCTGGTTGTGGTGTTCCTCCACAAGACATTCCACTTCTTTTTACAAAATTTGCTCAGTCTCGAGGTAGTTCCAGCCGAAGTAGTGGTGGAGCAGGACTTGGACTTGCCATTTGTAGACGGTAATACTATAATTATGTATTTTCAATACACTGCAAGGGACAAGGAGAACCCTGGATTCAAAACTACTAATTAGGGTTCAATATTTTTTGTTTGCCTCTTGTTCCTAGCTCGTTAAAATTTCCAAATTTTGCATATGGTTGAATCAGGTTTGTAAATCTCATGGGAGGTCACATTTGGATTGAGAGCGAGGGCGTTGACAAAGGAAGCACAGCTACAGTAGTTGTCAAACTGGGAATTTGCAGCAATCCCGATTCATCCATAAACCCAGTTGCACTGAAAGGCCGAGCAAGTCATGGAAGTGCTGAGCTCACTGGACGTAAACCAGTATTTAAGGATAATGATATAGCTGCTTCCAAATCGCGTTACCAAAGAAGTCTTTAGGTACAAGTGAAAGCAGACAAGATTTTCCATGCTATTTGAGGCCGAACTTACCACGTGTCAATAGAGAATGAAGGGTTATTATCCGGCACAAGAATTGGATCATACTTGTAGTGCTATAATTATTATAAGATTGTCATTAGTCCTTTGCTATGGTTAATTATAAATATTCGGAAGATTTTTAGGTTAACAGACTTCAGTTTAATGCTTGATAAAATTATATAGATTCAGAGATTTACATACCACGGTTCTCAGATTACATATGTTGCTAATATCCGTAATAAGCAAAAAACAAGGAATTTGTGAACTACGGATTTGAGGGCGCTGCAGTAACCCATGTTACTGCAGTGCCTCTAGTACAATCACGATCATTGGATCGTGATCCAATGGTCGGGATTGCAATTTTTTTTTTTTAGGATTTTTTCATCCAACGGCCTGCGTGCTTCTACCGGAGGGGCTATAGCGTTGTGGTAAAATTATTACTACAGCCCCCCGATTCGGTAAATTACATCAACGTTTATTCGCATCCCAATATACATCAGTAGATTATAAGGACGCTAATTTGGGAACATATCTTTACCCCATTCACTATTGTACACTTCAAACGTTTATAAAATTCGTTAAGGACATCTATTTGGCAAAGACACTGTCTGCATCAGATAATTTCGTAATTACCCGTCCGATATGGATATGAATAGGATCCGATCCGACGAGTATTTTAGTAGAGTTGGTGAGAGTTTGATAATTTAAAATAAACTCCGCTGTAATTTTGGTAATAACTAAATGAATGCACGCAGCCGGTATTTCCTAAAACCATATTCTCATTTTGGAAAGGTGCTTGTGCAATAACTTAGTGTTTGTCAGATGATATTTTTTGGATTAAAATGTGTAATTATATGATTAAATTTGAAAATTTATGTTTATGAATAACGTGTAATTGATTTTAGGGAATTTGGCAAAATTAGTCCCAAAATCTTTGTCATTTGCCAAAATAAACTACAAAGTTTGTATTTTGCCAAAATAACCATTTTCTCCGAAATAGACTTCGAAAAATCTAAATTCTTAGTAACTTCGGATTCCTTAATAACTTCGGAGAAAACTTCGGATATCCTAAGTCTTGATGGATAATTCAGATATTTTTGTCCTATTATGTTGACACTTCGGTGACCTCTACTTATATAGTTTTAAAACTTTGGAGATCTGAAATTATTACTTCGGATCTCCGAAATCATAACTTTGGATATCCGAAATTTTAGATAAAAAAAAAAATTCAATATAGACTTCGGAGAATTTGATTATTTTGGCAAAATCCAAATGTTGTGGTTCATTTTGACAAATGATAAAAAAAATTAATTTTGTCAAATTTCCTTGATTTTATGTTGAAATTTTAATTTCTCATTTTATATTTTGGAGGATTTATTAAAAAATATAAAAACAAAAACCTCATTTGCATTTAATCCAGGCTGAATTTTTTTGAACTTAATCCACCTAGTGTAAAATTAAATCTCCTGTGCGAGGGGATTCCATTTTTTTTCATAATTTTTAAATTTCAAAACTAAATATTTCACGTGTTCCAAGAAAAAAATATATTATTAATTTACAAATCATAAAATTTAAAATTAGTAACATTATTGATATATTTCGACAATTAAAAAATTAATAAAAAATAACTTGCATTTTAAGAAATAATGATTTTTAACTAATCATTTTCAAATATTAATATATATTTCATTTAGACTACAAATTATAATATGTAACAATCGTATCTACAACTTTCATCAAGAAACCTCTCTCAATTTCTGACCTATATAAGATCAAAATTAGTTCCAAAATAATTATCGCACATAATACCCAAAATATAATTTTTGACAAAATTGACTATAAGACCACATATTTTCAACCACTCATATCTATTTTCACCGAACTCCAAATTACAATCTATCAAATTCTACCTACATTTAACATTCATATCTACGATTTTCATCAAAAGACTTCTCTCAAATTTAGATGCCTATAAGATCAGAATTAACTATACAATCATTGCGTCGCATATAATACATGACATAAAAATGTGACTGCTAAAAACTTTGACTGTCCTCAGTCACATTTTACATAAATCACATTAAGATCAGTTAAAATCATATTTTATCTAAAATCAAATTGATCTTAATTACATTGACTTGAATCACAATTACTTTTTCCTAAATCGTTACACATAGAAGTTATAATCACATTAACCTCAATCACACATATTCACATTAACCCCATTCACAATCGCATAATCACATTTTAATGTCTTGTTTAACATTTATATTTAAAATTTAAATACCGACTGCCATCCCCAATCAGGATCCCTGATTATTCTCAACTATTCAGCACTTGCTTTCCATCTATCCAAAGTCAAATCTTTAGCCAATAATGGCTATACCCCAATATCTATAGTAGGAAAGTTAAAGAGACATGGAACTACTCAGTCGACAACATTACAAATTTGAACTCAACATCAGGCAGAACTTCTGCCACTACCAGAACAATCATAATCAGCACTGATCAGACATGGCTAATTTAAGGAAATCAATATGCAATATCAGGACACTTGATAATATAATCCAAATTCAAATGGGCTGAATCGCATCCATGTATACTAGTTGGAAGTCGAGCCCCTCCAGTCATTACCTACCGTGATCAATCATTTAAAGAAAACCACAACATAAACTAAATGAAACAAAACAAAAAATACAAATTAAACAAATACCAAGAAGCCTCCTTTCATCTTAGATATTCAAGTAACAAGGTTCAAAAGAAACCATAAAGAACATTGGTTTAACAAAACTAACTGGGGAAGCAGCCTATCTACGGTCAAAATCCTTCAGTGCTTTGTTAGGTGTTTCACTTCTTGGATTTTTTTGGTACCCTGCAAGAAGGGAAAGGATTACCAAACGGTAAAAAAACATTCAGCTCCATTATATTATACTCTTCAAAATAAATACTTACTCAGTTGACTGAGATGCAGCAGCAGGTGGTGTGGTTGTAGGTGCTCCACCAGGTCCCTGTGCAGACAGAAAAGTCAGAATTCTAAACAATAATGAAAAAAAGACATTGTTATATTAATCCACTCAGCTGTTAATACATACAAATTTGCTCAAAACAGCAGAGTATAAAATAATCCAAGGTAATTGGAGTTATATTCACACTAGTAACAACGCAATAAATTTGCAAATATCAATTAGAGAATGACAGTTATTTGCAATGAAAACATTGTCACAGGTTTTACCAAAACAAGTGTTTTATTTATCTCAGAGATCGTCACGGCCGACATTTAATCATTTCTTCAAGGCTTCCATACCAAAAAGAGAAAAATGCATCATCATTTTTACATGACGTAAACACTACACAGCTATAATGTTGTTAGGTTCTGTGAGACAAATTGTCAGATAATTCTTTTATCCTATCTTATATACTAATAAAACTCTTACCTGGGCTAAGCGTTCCTCTCTCCTAGCAATTTTCCTCTCCCTACTTGCCTTGTTCTTTGCCCGCTTAGCCTCAAACTGGTCAGACAAAGTTTTCTCCCTAGCCTTCTCAGCCTTGGACTTGTGGATGCTCTCCATCAAAACACGCTTATTCTTAAATACATTGCCCTTCACCTTCATGTACATGTCGTGATACATATGTTTGTCAATCTTCTTTGCTTCCCTATACTTGCGAAGCAATCTCCTGAGAACACGCATCCTTCTCATCCACAAGATTTTTGTTGGTAGCCTAGCTTCTCTTGTACCTTTGCGCTTACCTGGAATCAGAAAACAAAACTAACTATTATTTGATTCAAACATCTTGAGAATGAAAAAATAAATATTAGCAGCCCATCTCATAGCTCAAAACACAGGTTTAACATTCTATCAACAACATCAAATGTTTGATAAGGAATCAGTGTTCAAAAAATCGGGCTAGGTAGCCCTAGCCCGTCTCGAATATGGAGCAAATCGGTCATCTAGGCAGTTCGCGGGTCTAGGCACGCAGGTAAAAAAATTGTATTATTGGTATGATATCTAATCCGAATCCATTTTTCTATTTTATTTTCATAAAATCACAAATATAAGACTTTGACTTGATCAAATAAGACTTTTAGTAATTACTGAATTGATCAAATATAATTGTTGAATTGATCAATTAAAATAATTATTATTTGTTGGCTAAATTTGAGATTTTAATGTGTGATTACTGAATTGATCAGTTAAAATAATTATTTTTTTATAGTTCTTTTCAAAGACAAACTGTTGCTTTTGATCATGTATTGCTCACTTGTTTATGGGTTGTTCCAAAGTCTAACGTTATTGTAAATTACTAAATTGTACAAGATAAGAAAGATGACATGAATATAATTTTTTTCAAATAATGAAAGATGACATAAATATAATTTTTTTTTAAAAATAATACATTGCATAATTACAAAAATAATTACAATTTTTTTAAACAAAATAATAAAACCATCTAGCATCGCCTAATCTCTCCATCTATCATCGTCTAAAAGGCCTAGGCGCTAGGCGTTCCCTCACCGCCCGATTAGCGCCTTGCATTTTTTAGAACATTGTAAGGCATCTACTTCTCAAACATAATGGTTCTGAAACAAAATATTCAACAGCAATTTCCCACAAATGTATTTATCTATAATGGACTGAAAAATACCATATCCAGAATGGCGACCCTTCCTCTTAGCTTCCTTCATACGTCTTGCTCGTGAGCGGGAATGGATCTTGGTTGGTTTTTTTATGATAAAACCATCCTTGACCAGTTTCCTGATGTTCTGGCCTGCAAATTGAAACACATACGAAAAGATGAAAAGCAATCAAAAGAGAAGCAAATAGAAAAATATATACAAACATCCAGCTCCTGTGATTAAAATTTAGGACTTACCGCCAGAAAATAAAAAATAAGATCAGTATTTGACAGCACTCATACAAATTATCAAAGCATGAGTGATTTTTCTTTTTGTTTTTGGATAAACAAGATAATATCACAGACACAATCACTAAACACCAATTTTTTTTTTAAAAAAAAACAAAAAAAGTGCATAAACAAGATAATATCACATAGATACAATCACCAAACGCCACACCATATCGTACAATGGAATGTATATCCTCAATTTGTTTAGCATATAGTTGATACCCAATCAAAACACAACTATTTGAACAAAGTAATTAACTTCCCAATATCAAAACAGCAAAAACAATTTGATTAAATGAAAGTATTAACCTTTGAGAAAATAAACATATAAAACCATTCGGTCCCTCAATGAAATGAATGGTATCAATTTTCTTTTCCTACAATTCCAGTAAAACGCTGACAGAAAGATGCAAATTATTGGGTACCACTGCTCCATTCAAGCAAATCAAATTAATACAATAATGTAAATTGGTCAATTATCATTCAATCAACAATTTAAAAAGAGCCAAAACAACTAAAGATAACTTATTTAGCACTAAAATATTATCATAAAAAGATTAATCATACAAAACCTAATCTTCAACACGCACGTAAACCACAGTCCACAGAACACTCTTAAATCCCAAACCCTTCAATTCTTATACTTTGTTTTTTTAAAATTGAACTGTCGGGGGGTAAGAAAAAGCAAGCTTATCGTGTATAAAACAAAACAAAACAAAACAAAACAAAATGGAAACATATGAGAGTAAAAAACGAACGTGAGTTGGCCATGGAGATTTCGTTGACTTCATTAGGATCGAGCCAGACCTTCCCTCTTCCGCACTTGAGCACGCTCGCCGCGAGCCGTTTCTGAAGCTTAAGTGAGACCATCTCCCCTGTGAGCGTCTCTCTTGCAGCGGCTAAATGAGAGGGAATGAGGAATGTGGTTGAAGTTTATTATATACCAAGGGTTCGCTTCTAGGGTTTCCGTGTTGATATGGTTTTGTTTTTATTATTATTATTTGGGCCGGTTCGGATTTCAATCATTCAAGTTACACCAAATTAGTGATCATTTACCTCTTAAATATGACAATAAGCTTGGGCTGTCAAAGTCAGATGGTCACCTGATTCAACCCAGAATTTTCCGCAAATGTTTCTTTCTATCGACACCCGAACTCATTACTAATGTACCCCGGTATTAATAATTTGGGATTTCAAAATACAGGTTGGTAGGCTCCAGTTGGACCCACAATTAAAAATATTAATAACAAAAAATATTAATAAAATGAATATATCAAATCTTGTCTTAAAGTTAATTTTCATATTTAATGTTCAAAATTTCATCCTAATGTTATGAAGGGCAATAGTACTAAATTTTCATATTTAATATCATATTTTCATGTTTAATATTTAAAAGTTTAGTTTAATGTTACGAAGGGTAATAATATTATTTTTTTGATATTTAATACCCAAAATTTCATATTAATATTATGAAGGACAATAATTTTGTAATTTTCATGCTCAATGCCTAATTTTATGTTGGGGTTTATACCCTAAACGTTTCTTGTAATATGTAAATGTTAAAGTAAATAAAATAAATATTTTATATTTTGTTTGTTTAAATTTTGCAAATTATAAATTGTATGTAGTAATTACTTACCATTGATTGAATTTTAGAAATTCATATTGAAAAAATGGAAATTTATCTTAAGGTTTTGACCTTATGTGGAATACTAATCTATTTAAGACAAGTTAAATGTAGAGCAACTATACTTTGAATCAACAAGCATCCTTAATTCTAAGAAGATGTAAAATAAAACAAATATCAAAGAAATAAAGAGAATCAAAACAAGAAATTTTGTTGAAGGAATGGAAAACTCGTGCGAGTAAAAAATCATTTCGACTATAGACTACCACTCGAATTCACTATATATGAGAAAACTTACATCGATGGTATAAGACTTATGGTGACAACTTCATCGACTCAAATACCTCAAGCCCGCACCAAGCGGTCTTCTTTAGAACCTCTGAAGTCTCTAAGTGGATCAACCTTGTGAACTCGCAACGCCGGAACTCCGACTACAAATATTCCTCCTTGAGAACTCTCAAGGCTTAAGAAATTGGGTTAGAGTTGTGTTTCTGTGTTGATGGTCAATCAAGTATCAATATCACCAAGATAAAGAAGACAAGGTAAACAAGAAGTCTTCAAGGTGAAAATCAAGAAGGAAGAAACAAAGTGTATGAAGGCTCTCTAAATTGTGTTTCTTCCCCGGGTAAAGTGGCTATGAGTTTGTTTAAATAGGTAGGGTAAAGATAGGCTTTTCCTTATGCAAATTCGGTCACTACATGGTTGAGGCCTCTTTAGGATCCGATATTCCGCCAGCATTGATCAGTTTCTGGATTTCATGTCTGAGGCAAGCACATATGTCTGTCTCATACCCTGAGGACTGGTGGAAATGGCAGTATTGGTCCAGGTTGAGGTAGTATGGTACCGGGTTCGGTAATGGTCTCGAATATAGTGGCTT